>JAYRBW010105346.1:0-18947 GCA_036023295.1 Invenusta paracnida
TGTAATTATAGATTTTTAGATCACTTTACTTTTTTCATGACAGCTATGTGAAAAACACCCTATTTTCAACTATCCTACATTACCTACTACATAGTTCGCTTAGCTTTACTAGCTAACGACCTATTGCCATAGGTCTAGATATTTTTATGAAAATATACTTAGTATTTTAAATTTGTCTAGAATTTTGTTTTTTTATTATGTAGGCATACTTACTCAATCTTTACGGAGAAAAATTTCCATTTGATCAGTATCGATATCCCTGTTGTAATATAGTATGGTTTGATTTTCACAATATTGATATTTTTAAAAGTTATTTTTTTACTAGAGATTACTTGTTTTACTTGTGTAGTATTTATTGCGTTTCTTGGCGATCAAAAGCAAAGTAAACGTTATAATAAAGATGTATTTTAAAATGTTGTATAGTTAGAACTAAAAGTTTATGGAAACATTTTATAGTGTATTTTTTAAAATTAAATTTAAGATTAAATAAATATTTTTTTAATCTTAATATATAATAATACAGCCAGCTATCTGTTTTTTTATCCTTCTTATATCGAATATCCAGCTGGCATTTATTTTCAGTTGTAGTATCGTCAAGTTCATGATATCAGCTCTTCTCTTTTGCTGTACATACAGGGCCCTTTCCAGTACCATGATATAGCAGTATATCATACTATGTTTGTACTAACCTAGAACAAACGGATTATCTTACAACATTGATTTATTGTTCTAGATTATTTAGATGAGAACAGAATGAAGGGCAAGAATTCAACTTTGGTTCATGCACTTTACTCAATCAGGTTACTTTTGCTCGCTATAGGCGTTCGTCTTCTGACCAATCTTCAATATTGTTTTATACTTTTCTTGACCAAGTTATAGGGAGGTTTTCAATATCTTGGTTGCGGTTCCTTTTTATGTCCTGTCTTTGTCGGATCCGAATAGGTTCGGAGAGTAATTAGAATTGACATACTAAGTGGTCACAATGCCGGTCAGATTGCTTTCTTTTTTCTTTACCCCTGTCTCGTTCATCAAACCAAACTAAGGGCATTTTTCCTTTACAGTTTTATAATATGATGGTTGTGTATGCCAGGTTGCATCGGCCTGTATTTAGGCACCGCTTTCTTTCGAATTGCATACTCAAACATCAAATGTATGTAGGTCCTTATACTATCGTTCATATGTCCAATCAATTAATTATAAAGCAGGTGACCAACAAGACAAATATATATATATATATATATTAGGAAGTTTTCTATAGGAAGCTTTTTATAGATTCTTTTGAAATAATAAGAATTAAATAAAAACAGTATTCAATAATTTGTACCAATTGAATAATGTTTGCTCTTTTGTCTTTCATCTTTCCATTCAGTATAAATAATATACAAATTTTGTCACAATTTTTTCCATTTCTTTGTTTACCTATCTCTATTTATTATTTCTTTTTCTTCTCATATTTACCAATTTCTTTTTCTTATTTTTTATCATTGCTATTTTTCATAATATTACGCCTGTCGTGTTTCCTACACTTTCCCAATATGTTTATTGTATTTTTTACATATTACATTTAATTAAAATAGCTTGTTTTATTTATTATGTTTTTAATTTTATGTTCTAAATAGTTTTATACACTTGTTTAATATGCCCCGTTCATCTTAGACTTAATTTGTTTTTTATCCCTTTTTTTTAACTTTTCACTCTCATCTAATACACGATTCTTCTCATTTCGTCCTCTTCTCAGGTGACCTTTTCCTCCTGAACCCTCTGGACTATGAGCGACTGACAGAGTACTTTCTGACCATCGAGGCCGTGGATGGCGGTGTGCCTCCCCTCAGTACGACAACCGTGGTCACTGTCAAGGTCACCGATGTCAATGACAATGCACCCCGATTCCCTGAGGACGGGTATCGATTCCAGGTCGTGGAGAATGTCAATAGAGGCTACGTTGTTGGCCAGGTACGTGATTCATAGAGCTGCTAGTTTATATATAGTAACGCACATCCCACTGGAAGTATTATTATGAACCAATTATCGAATTCGAAGCCATTATTTGCGCATAAATTCACTTCAATCCCTTCGAAAGGACATATTTAGCTGGTATTATCGGTTGTTAATTTGTTGGAATAATTATTTCTATAATTATAATATAACTATAATAGAACTATACATATTACGATTTAGAATTGTTCACATTTAATTATTGAACATCGTGAAAATTCCATGAGTTATCATATTATGCTGTTGTTTTTATAATTTCATATAACTCAGTAATCTTACTTTTGACTTCTTCTATATTATATTTCAATTGATTTTTTGCAAAATTATTTCTTTATACCACTTTAAAAAATGCAAGATACCATAGACAAACGAAATATTAAAGTTTCAATTGCTTTAAGCGTATTAAAAAAGGTATATTTTTGCAACATTAGGAAACACCATTCACGATAGTATTTTTGTATCAAACATCTCAAAGCTCTCCTGCATTGTGTCATTTATTTTTTACCGTGAAGTCTTTAACCAGCTACACGCATTAATAGTAAATTTAAAATCCACAATATGTCACATACTGAATGAAGTGTGTTATGGCGTTGTCCATCGTATCCGCCTTCTTTTTTAAAATTTAAGATAAAGGTAAAATTCATGTATTGTGTTATACATACTAAAATATCCCTTAGTATGATTATTGGGTAAGTTGAAATTGTGGCATTTCTTTTAAAATGCTATTATAACCTTTTCATTATATGTTAAACTAATTTAAAGGTAGCTTAAAAAAATGACACCCATAAATCATTTCTTGTAAGGTAAATCCTTTAAAAATTATATACTTTAGAATTCAAGAAATGTTGTCTTCTTTGGCAAACAAATGCATTTAACTTATATGTATTCATCAGTATAATCGTCCAATGCAATTTTTGAATTCATAATCTTCAATTTTATGTATTGAGCAATTGCACTTGACGTCGTTTTCATATACATTTTTATGACCGTATTGTAAATATAGTTTGATCTAAATTTATTTATTAAATTCCATTCTTCCCAAATTATAACAAAGTTTATTTACATGCCCTCGTCGAAGCACGCATCTACGGTGCGGTACTAATTGTTTAAACATGTTTTCGGTGTCATTGCTTTTAGGAGCACCAAATGCATAACAGTTTAAAGACTCTTCTAACGAAGACCAACTTTATTAGGCTGTCTCTGCGAGTTATCCACGCCACTACCCACTCTCTCATCTTATCAGCTGCACGCAGTGGATCCAGACTCCGGCGAAAACGGTCGTGTCTCTTACTCACTGATCGAGTCCTCACCCTACTTCCGACTGGACCCCTCCTCTGGCAAGTTGAGCTTTCTTATCCAACCAGACCGTGAGACCCGGGCCAGTTATCGATTGCTGGTCCGAGCCGAGGACGCGGGCCGCACGTCTCTCACGGGGTCCACATCGGTGATTGTCGAGGTGGAAGATGTGAATGACAACTCACCCGAGTTTGATCAGGCCAACTACGTTTTTGTGATCCAGGTCCGTTGAATTCGAAAATAATTTTATTTTACAGCCTAAAGTAGAACTATAAGCGTTTAGCTAACTTCTAAATTCATTAAATACATTTTTGTAGTCTTATGCTTCAAATTACTTGCGTAATGAATAAACTTTTATTGATTATTGTTGTAATCTAAAAAATCAAGTATTACGAGTAGTATGATCACTAAAATTTTATATTTGCATATTCTTGCATATTAATTGTTATTTTGCCATTGATTGTTGCTGTATGCGCTCTACTGTATTATCACCAAAAATATATATTTGCATATTCAGGCATATTAATTGTTATTTTGCCATTGATTGTTGTTTTATACTCTCAACTGACATTTAGTTAAATGGATAATACCTACTAGACCCATTATTTATTATAGTTTTTTTGTTTAATTTTGTTTAAAAAATAGTTGTGTCTAACATGTATTTATAAATTAAATATCGTACACTTGTTACTACATATTATATGAGTTGTATTAGATTGAATTATTATTATCAGGTTTAATTCTTAACTAAATATTTTATTATTTATTATTTTGAATATTTTTAAAATAAATAATTAATTATCGTGATCTGTTACTCAGGAGGTAATACTTGAAATATATATTTTAAAACTTAGATATAATTTCGATCACCAACTTGAATTTGACAAGGATTTTTTATATCTACTAAATACCGTAAAATATTTTTCAATAAAATAATTAATTTGAAACTTGTGCAATAATAACGGCTGGGACATTACGTATATTACCTTTTTTGCCATTTGTCTATCTATCTATCTACATATATAAATATATGATATAACATACTCATTATAGTAACATGTATATATAACAATTTATACTCATTATATACAGACATTATTATATGCTCAAAAGTAAGTAAATTTCTAAAAATCTATTAATATTGTATACTATATATTATGATCTTATATCTTAATTACAAAACATTTTTGCATTATTGGTTATGCTTTCTATTATATAAGATATTATTGACTAAGTTATCATAGGAAACCTTATATAATATTATACCTTATATTAACCTTATTTAGTTATACTGGATGTCCTCCGGTGCTCCTTAAATTCTGATTTGCTCGTAATTTCACCAACTTTTTTCTATTTATTTACAGGTGGATCGTGATGGAAATATTACATCTCATACGTCTATAGTAAGAAATTTAGTTTTTCGCTTTGGTGTGGTATTATTTAATTGTGTAGTAACGAAATATCTTAGACTAGAGTCCAAGAAGCTGATTAGGAGGGGTGAAGAGATATTCCAGTTTAGATTTATAGCTACTAGGTGGGTCACCCTTCCTGAAATATTTGTTTGAGGTGAAAAACTTGGAAATCTGAAGATGCCGCGTACTGATCCTTTTTGGAGTTGGCTGCCGATAAAGGAGTAAATCCGTTGATTTTGTGGATTACGGAGGCAGTGCCGATACTCCTAAGGTACAAAAGATATAGGATAAGTGAGTAATTGAACCTTAGCTAACTTCTATAAAGTGATGACTATCGCTAAGCTAACGGGGTATTGCAGGAATTGAGAATGAGGGGATTATTAGTTAGACTTTTCGTTACACACATGAGCAATTTATAAGGTTGCTGCACAAACTTTATTTTAGTATATGTATTTATTATTATTTAATATATTCATAATATTTTCATTCTATTGACACATTATTCACTTTATTATGCGATAGTGTATTACTTATGATAGCTTAAAGTTTAATTCATTACTGTATTTGTAGGTATTTATATGATACAGTTTATATTTTATAAACAATATTCTCTGTTATACAAATATTTTGATTTTAATATTTTATGTGCGTTGATTTCAATAGAAAATCTAAATGACACAATGACATGTATTTAATTAATCACTTTTTAATAATTTTTCATAATTAAAACAATGTGCTTGTTTTATTTTTTTACAAGATGTGTATTATATTGATAAGTGTATTATACCAGTCCAATTATTTCTTTAAGCTCCATTTATTTTTGTTTTATGTATTATTTTAAATATTTTTCCAATTTCCAATATCCAATTCGCGAGAATTAATTTATGTTAATCAGTGCTTACAACTCTTATATTACAAATTGGCCAGTGGATCATGCCTTCGAGTGTGAGATAGATGTTTGCACAAGTAATTTAAGTGAAACCACAAATTAATTACTAATTAAGACTACTATAATTGGTACCATCAAAATATTGTATTCCTTATGTTACACACTTAATTTTGTAAAAAAAGCTATTACGGTTGTCGGTACTTGGTAGTAAATTAAATTAATACTGAAATAGAAATGAGAAATTATTTTGATATATAAAATAAAGTAATAATTAAATATTAATTTACGGTAATCCAAATCCATGTAACAGTGTATAAATCGATTGTTTTCTCCAAGTATAATTATGGCATATAGAATTATTTGGAAATTGTGAAAAAACTCAACTAACCAGTCTTCAACAAACACAAAACAGATTTCTAAAAATAATCCTTTCTAGGAGGAAAAGAACATCAACAAATGAAATTCATACCAAAACTAAAATCTTTAAAATAAAAAACAATTATCAATTAAGGTTAAATCTTTTGATTTACAAAGTAATACACCAAACTGAATATGTACCACTTGATATCAAGAAATATATAAAAAGAATTATGACATTAATAATATAAAAACAAGAAGACAAAATTATATCCACATAACTGCTAAAGCTTTCAGCAAAAGAAATAAGGTAGTGGATGCAGCAAGCATTTTTGGAACAGACTTTGTGTTCATAATAAAAATATTTCAATAATAAATATTCTCAAAATACAATATTTTCTAAATTACTACAAACATATTGACAGATATATAAAATGACAGAATATGACATAATATATATATAGTAAATACATACATAATGATTATAAAATACTGGAGGAACAACTATATGTTGGAAATTTTATTTTAACTTACTGTCACGTCTTTTATCATCTTTACTTGTACATTTACATATTTTAGGAAGGAGCAAACAAAATATTTGTATCAACACAATAATGTAATCATTTTTACTGCACATATTACAATATAGACTCTATATTTTATCAATCACTACTGAAAGCAGTACTTATATTCTAACACAAGCATCCATATTTAACAGTCATGAACATATAATACAACCAACCTACAAATATCTCTGTAATTTAGTATATGCATACATTTAGAAGTGTATATACCCTTATAACTTTATTATGTATTTATATTTCGTGTTATTAGTTATGGGTATGTTATCGTGATAGGTATGCAGTTTAAGGATAAGGCCCTATCATGTAAAAGGTAACTAGCTCGGTCATCTAATTAATAGATGCCTCTAGTTTTCCTCAGGTTTCTATTATTTGCAATTTTTACTTGTACTCAACCTGTTATATATATTCTTAAATATAATTGCCACTTTATTTTTGTAATACCCTGGAAATGAATAATGATAATTATTAATATAAATACAATACTATATTTTTCTTAGCATTAGGTATTTACTAGTAAATAAATCCTTGACTTGTATAACCGCAATCTTAATGTGTTAACTTTTCTTTTCGCAGAACTCAAAAGGGTCAACTGTGATTGGTCGGTTGAAACTCACGGACCGGGATGGCCCTGGCAACGCCGGCCCCTTCACCTGCCGCCTTATTCTCTCCCAGGTTTCAACCGGTGGCCAACACACTTTCTCCGTTCGGAATACATCCAGCTTTCCCTCTGAAGAGCCAACAGAAGACAATGTCGACCAATGCCTCGTGGTAGTCCGAGGACGTCTGCCACTCGGGTCACAGACTCTTCGCGTTCGAGTGAACGACAACGGACAGACGGCGCGTTACAACACGACAACCGTCCTTGTTAACGTCATCCGACAGAGTAACATTCCACCGGAGATTGTCCGAGTTAATGTGACCTTGACCTACTATCGTCTGGCGCGCCCCTGGGGTGAGATCACTCGGGTGATGGTGCGGGATAGGACGCGGTTTGATCTGCTCCAGTTTGATCTAGTAGAAAAAAGGAGTCGATTTCCAGGCCTCTTTGTCATCGATAATCGGGGGGTGGTGCGTGCCACAGATCGACTGGACAGTGGAATTTATCCGCTCACTATCCGCGTGCACAATGGGTCCTTGTCATCGGAGGTGAGTGATATCTGCGCTTTAAGGGATAGCTGGCCAGACAAGATGTGTTTACCCTCGTACTGTTGAAATATTTACATAAAATTACTATAATATATAGAATCTCGCATAGCATCTGATGTTGCAAAATGTCAAAGCACCACATGTTGGTAGAAAAATTATACATTAGATCATCTTGCAGTAATGATCTCGGAATATTTCATTGTGCTTCATAAGTTTTAACGGTAATATTTAAAATTAGGAAATGACTTTTTTACTATAATTATTAAATACTAAATGAACAACTGACCCTATATATACGTATTCTTATGTCTCATAAAAGAACAATAAAATAAGTCTCACTCAAACTATAACATGGCCACTACATGCTGAATCAAGAGGCTATATGGAGCATTCGTCTTATCTAACAAATATCTTTGACAGTTCCCACATATACAGTTTCCACACTGCCTTGTGACTGTGAAAATTGGATGCTTTGATAAATTGAGAATAAGACTCCACAGTTGTTAATTGTTCAGTAATATTTGAATTTTTTATAATTATCAAAATTATGTAAAAAATACATTAGAATTTAAGTTTTATTTAGAGTTTGATGTGTATAGCGGTTACTTTAAATTTTGAAAATCCATTCAATAAACATTATTGTTCTTTCTGGCACATATAAGACTTTTTAAAATTATTTAAAGACTTTAAATTTTTTAAATACTTTATTTTAAACTAAAAAATAATGGATTTTAAAAACAGCATTAAAAAGTTAAAAAGACAAAATAAAAACCAAGTAAATTAAATTTATTTTTAAATAAAAAAATAAAAATTTATGTTTTCTTTTTTTACAAATAAATCATCTTTAACCTATTTTTCTGGTACATCAGTACATGTGTTTTTGGAAAACAATGCTGTTACTTAAATCTTCTTCTCTCTTAGAATTCTCAAATTTTATCAGTATGGAATAATTTACTTTCTTTTTACCACCACAACCCTCAACGTTCACGCAGGACACAATCTATATCCGCGCTATCGCAATCACTGCCGAAATGGTTGAAGGCGCTGCTGTGATCCGCATCGACCGCCTTTTACCTAAACTCTTCTTCATGGAGAAGTATGACGCTGAACTGCGCCGCTCTGTTGCTAGTGTGATGGCCAGTAGTGGCGGCAGAGGCAGCAGTGGCGGTGTAGACCCCCAGCAACACGTCTACCTCTTGTCAGTTCAGCCTGCTGTCAAGACAACCAACACCGCTGCTTCTCGACAGTCTCCTTTGGTAGCGGCGGCTGTGAGTGGCACTGTAAGCGACGGAAGTAATAGTGAGCTATCCCAGAACAAGAACGAAAGTAGAAGCGAGGATGGCGCGGCCCGCAGTCAAAGAGAGAGAAGGAGTGCGGAGAGTGCGGTGGACATTCTTATGGCGGTGTACAATCCCACTGAGAAGGTTTTCTTCTCTTCTGAGTATCTCGTTGAAAAGGTAATTTGATATCATCGGTAGCATCAATCGTTTGATTATCTTATTGTCCTATTTATTGTTGGAATAATATTGTCGTTTTTAAGTATGAAAACCAGACGAACTCATAATATAATATAATTAATTAATATTAATTTGGTTTTTAAATATATGTCATATTATAAATTCAATATGAATCTGTCTGTAAATAATAAGTTTATCCAGCAACCTGCATTATTATTTTTATTTTAAAGAAAATAACTCTGAGGATCTTTTCAGTTTAACTGTTTTTAATTTTTAATACTCCTTTGAAGATTATTGATGCATTAATATTATTGATTTAATGTTGTCTAATTAATCATGGTATTTTATTTATAACTTTGTTTTTGTTTTGATATTATGTCATAAGTCGTAGTAATTCTGAAGTGATACTTTAAAGTGAGGTGCATATTTGAAATAGCACATCATTATGATTATATGAAATAAAATTTTCAACACTGATTTAAATCATTATACCTACTATTTCATATAGAGATTAAAAAATCAAAGTAGTAAATCAGATGTTTATATCCCTAAAAAATAATGGGCATACAATATGTTGTCTATTGAAAATATATGTTACATATGATGCTAAATAATATAGATTGTCATTTCCATTAACACAACTAACATGCTTTCAACAGTTAATGGTCTTATAATAAACAACTCAGAAACTCTGTATTTTTTAACTGTGTTTATATCATATAAGTATATTAAAATTAATATCGATTTTGAACTTCGATTTTATTTACTTTCCACTTTCATCTTTCATTATTTGATAAATTTATGACTTGGTTTCTGCTTGGGATATTATGTACTTACTCATAAATCTAAAAAAGCGAGTATCGATTATTTATATTCTGCGTTAAGGAACATCATTTAAAAATAAGATACGATTATAATTATAATTATATTGTCCATCGATTAGAAAATTAGCAATTTATATATTTTAAAAAGAATTAGAATAATGTTAATAAAATAAAATAACAAATTATTATAAATAACACGTTTATAACTAATCATATATTTATGTATGGTGCTTTATACTTGTACAAAAGATATTTGTGGGTTTCTACTTTTATCATTCCCCTATTTTATTTTATGAAATTTTGTATGCACCTGCCTGTCCTTATTTGTATTATAAATATTATGGAAACTATTTTAGTTATATAATTTTAGCATATGTTTATACATATTTCAAGTCGAGACGTCGAGATCAAAATTGCTTCCATTCTCAACATCCGGTTATTACCAAGTCTCGACATTATAATATTATATTGTCTTTATGAAGTAGGAAACTCCACTCATAGAACTAAATTTGGTCTATCGATTGGTTTTTGAATGCAATAAATATTGATTTGTAAGCCGGAATGATTTCAAAATCTGAAATAATCCAGGAATATCAATTAACTCAATCACACACTCTATATAATGAACTTCTATATAAGACTATATTTTAAAAAGTCATCTCCATTAACCTGTTATTTTTAAAATATGTGTTTTATTTACCATAAAATTGTTTGAAGAAGTTTGTGATTATCCACAGAACTGAAAGCGTTTAATGAATTATAAATTTTCAACACACGATTTCTTATTTGATAAAAAATCCATATTTAAAGCATTCACTGCACTACTTACACATCTATAGTACATTACAAAGCACTTCAAATTTTTAATTGAAATATAAGTAACTTGATTTTAATTAGATGCATAGATGCATTGAAATTAAAAAAATATATGGATTGTAGAATTTAGAGTAACAATTACAAGACCAGACATATGTATATATGCAGATGCTGCTAGTGATTATTATGTCATAGCAATTGCATTAATTCACTTATCACTGAAATGTATCTAAGTAGTTTACTGTAGTCCTCTATAGATAGTTCATCCTTCTCTGGGATGTTGTGTACAACAGCGTTCTCCACTCCGAGATACTTTAGTTCCATAATATACACATATAGTATGAACTTTATTTCTGCTTTTTTTATTGTTTGCTTGAAACATTCTACGATCGGAAAGAGGCTTTTTCACCGCACTCCTTTTCCCCTTTCTCATCCCCACTTCTGTTTAAAAGCTACGTTCCCCTCTCCAGTTTCTACAGTTCTAGTCGGAGAGATAGAATAAGGTTGCGAGCGTTGTTCCTTCACTCAAATTGAATGAGACTGTAATTGCTCTTCCCGATTTCCTGACCTTTTGTATTTCTTGAGATCCGTCAGAAAACTGAAAATAAACTCATGAATAATTATTAATATGTGTTCTGTAGTTTTAGATCTTTAAAAACACTTGATAGAAAAGTGGATCTCCCTACTCGCTGTCTTGTTTTCTCTGCTGGGATTATCTTCTATTTCCAGACCTTGTATCGTCTTTTTCTCACTTCTCCATCTTTGTCTTGCTCCTCCTCTTCTCTGGCTTTAGTCTATAAATATAATTTTCGGTAGCCTCAATAATATATAATACTATTTGAAGGCGCGTGTATTATATATACACACAGTACACACACACATAGGTATATACATTAAAACGGTTCGAATAATTGTAATGTACGGAAGTATAAAACTAAATTATTATTTAAAGTATAAAATAGGATCCAAAGTCTAAATTGTCTTTTAAAAAATTTCTAGTTTAACTTACTGTTAGTTAACAAAATGAGAATGCCTTTCTGATTATATTGTTCATCAACTAAATTATCCATTGAATATATGTTCCTCTCTATACAATCCCAATGCATCGTTTTTTATGCATAATATATATTAAATAAATAATGCATTAAACTGATAACTTATAACTTTAGAATAACTTACTGAAAAACTTACTATAGAAGAAATTCGTTCAGAATAAAACAAATTGTCTCTGACAAAGTGCTCTGTTTATTTACATTTATATTAAACATGGCAAATACAATTTAGTAGTGCATTTATTTTATATATCGGGTAAAGCTGAATAAATCTATTCTTTAAATTACATCTTATATAAAAATATTTTTATATATAAGTGTTGGTTATTAAATCATTTGCCATTATAATCTGAAGTAGACAAATTTTGTGATTTATCGTGTGTTTAATAGTTATAAATATTATCTAGGGTTTCAATTAGTTACATCCTGGAATAGTTAACGTTTCTTTAAAATGGTATTTTAACTTTTCTAATTTAATATTTTAATATATATTTTTTCTTAATAATTTAGGTATAATTTTGTTACATTTGGTTACGGGAAATTCTTGACCAAATTTCTATGAACTTTATTACAACGAAAGAATTTTATTGGCGCCAATTAATACGAGTATACCTGACTCTTTAAAAACTGTAATATATAATTGATATATTTATATAGAATTTAAGCAAATGTACTTTGAGAAATTTTAGCAAATTTACTTTGTGAAATTTTAGCAAATTTACTTTGTGAAATTTTAGCTAATATTATTATTTAATACATTTGTTCCCATTGATAGTTTTAATTAAAAATAAGAAAACAACACATTTAATACATCTGATGATATGCCATGAAACTATAGTTAGATGTATTAAATGTGTGCTACCGACGTGTTCTTCTTTTTAATTAATATTATTATGTTAAAAATATAATATATATATCTCTTTTGTGTATGTATATTATAGTAATAGGTACTATTAGTTAATACTGTTACAAATTGTACTTTGATATTTTTGTATGCGTTCTTTGTATTTAAATACAGTCGAGTTGTCTTTAGTGATATTTGTAACGTAAAAACTATATTATAACAATAACCAACTAAATACATTATGAACAGAAATCACGGCTTTTCTTTTATAATCAAACGAGTGAAAAATTTATATTAAAAACGAGACATACATAAATAGGAACACTTGAAAAATAATTGTCCGTACTAGTATAATTATAGATATATACGTAGATATATATATGTAGATTTCTCTGATAATTATTAAATATATGTAGGTATATAAATATAGATTTATGTAAAACTTCTGTGTATTATTTTCTAAATTCTATTTTTCGAAAGGTTTTGCTAATGGTGCATGTACCGATTAATACAGCGTTATATATGCATATAATGATACATATTATGTCACACATATGCAGTACATTTTAAGGCTATCAACTTGTTATCAGTGTACTGCACATAGATAACGTTACAAATAGTAATTCCTTCAATCAATGCTATTCTGACACTGCCTGTTATCCTCCCAAGTAACTCAATTATAAGAAGTTTAGCCCTTTGAGCGAGTTTCCAGAGAAGTCAACTTTGGTTATAGAGACCCGCAGCTTCTCTTAATTGGACTCTAGGGGGTGTTTTTTCCAAAGCGTCGTGTGCTTGATGGTGGGGATAGATTGATGGCTAAATGGATAACTGCCTCTCTGATTGCTATCACCACGAAATCAGTTGCCCTCTGCACGAGTTCTCTATTCATTTACATCGTGTATAATACAAATGCTTCCCCAAAGGTCATTAATTGTATATTTGTCAGTTAATCTGCGAGATTTTTAATCATGTAATTTGGTATCTTAGGTGCATGTATACTAATTTATTAGCTTTTGTACATAATAATGTACTTTTATGTACTGGTTAAGTGAAATTATAAAAGTGTAGATTTATTAATTGTAAAATATTAACAATGTTTACTCAATTGGTTTTTGTACATATATATGTATATATGTATATAAGTTAAATATGTTTTATTTTATGACTACTTAGAATACAGTTCCTTCCAGTTCTTCGAAAATAATTAACAGCATTATGAAATATCAAGAAATACATTGAAGCAGTATATTGTACACATACCTACATAAACCTGTATAATAAATATGTACATATATAATATATTATGTATGATTTGTTGTAGTATTCATAAACAATTTATATGATGGATCTACTTTCTACAGCATAGGTTTTCAGTCTTTTATTGAATGACTTTATAAAAATAAAGAAATAATACATATACTATGTTTCTGTTTACATTGATTAATGCAATTAAATTAATTAACATTTTATATAAAACCAGTAATGCAAGTATTGATTTGGTTTTGCTATTTTTTAATTCTTGGTCAAGTATTTTCCGTTACAAAATGTTATTAATACTACAAATGGTTCATACATTTAACAGTTTGCATTAGTTGGTATAAATGTTATCACTAAATATTATTCGTAGTTGACAAAAATGATTTAACGCAATTTCGTATAAAATACAATTTTAAACTGTCCCATAAAAAGAGATTGCTCGGGTTTCGTAAAATATTGCAGACATACAACATTGCGACTTTTAGTTTGAATAAGTATTCACTTTCTAATGTGTTTGTCATAATTAGACATACTTTTTTATGCATCTAACAAGTTTCACTCAAGAAAGACAAGTTTAACTCGATCTCTCTGTATCCTCACCCATACATTCTACAGATCAACAGCATCTCTCGTCAACTTTCTGAGAAACTGCGAACACCAGTGCGTGCCTTCACGGATGTCTGCGGGCTACGCGACTGTCCGCGTGGTCGCTGTCTCACGCGTATTATCATGGACAATCAGGGCCGACTGAACAAGGTTTATATCCACAATGTCGTCCAAGGCTCACCCAAGTTCTCGATGGTCACTCGGTGCCTCTGTCGTACAAATTTTGGCGGTGAGTACCTACCAACATATTTCATCCAATTTGCAAATAGAACGAGGCATCTTGTAACTATAGTCACCGTTTATATTGTGACTAAGATTTTCATTTATCACATCTACTCGAATTATAAGAGTAAACATTATAGTTGGTGTTACGATACAGTAATTACCGATTAACAAAATGAAACAACTATTCATACATATCTAAATCTTACACAGGCTATCATGGTTGGACTCTTGATAGGAGAAATAAACCTTTGCTGTAAGTCTTTTAATTATACTGGTTTATAATTTATAGTTATAATAATCATTATAATGCTCAACTAAATTTAAAGGAGTCAAGTAAGTATAAATAATTAAAAATGACAAATATACATTTCTGTAAGGGAATTAAGATACTACAGATGAATAGAAAGTCAAGTCTAGATTTAAAATATAAATATATAATTTGACATTCGACAAATAAATTATGTGATGCCGTTCAGCCGTATTGTTTATTTTGTTTATAATTTGCTTTCAACTCGACCAATTTACATAGGTATGTGATTCTGGTATTTCAAGACTTTTGTTCAGTAAGTTATTTTAGTTAATCACCGTACAATAAGATTATAACTCCTTCCTTACATCATCCTTAATTTCACATTAAAACAATTGAATGTATTTATTTAATTATTCTTTGTTATCAAATTTGTAACATATTCAATATCAAAATAGTCTCAGCTCTATATTTTTAAGATACCTATAGTGGATTTAAAATATAACTCATTATGCTACTTAATCAATCAATACGCATTATAGTTATGATTCATTCAATAAAACAGTACACCAACAGGTATCTCATGACCAAATATACTACTGACCAAAACTAACGAATTTCCCAACCCCACACAACTCACAGGACCCCTATGTGACATCGAATTGAACCAGTGCGCCCGACAGCCCTGTGCTTCTCCACGCGTCTGTGAACCTCAAGCGGGAATGTCCAGCTACCGATGCGTGTGTCCACCCATGCGTGTCGGCCCTAATTGTCGACAGCTGATTGGTGGAGGACCTTCGCCAGATGGACGGTTGCCGGGTGACGTCACCTGCACGGATGAGTGGTGCCGACAGAGACGAGGTGAGAACTGGATAGTTGTGATTTACTAATCGATAGTTATTAGTTTTCGATAAAGAAGTGGTAGTTCATTTGTGTTCATTTATTGATTTAGATCGTTAAAGGATCATGCGTTTATTTATAATTAAATGTTCTATTTAAAATGTTTATATTTAAATTTTCTCTTTAAATTGTAAATGGATTATTAATCTATTGTCAATTGTTAATTATCAATATTTTTTTTTTTTTCATTTATTGATGTTACACTATTATATATTAATTTAAAACATTTTTTATTGATTTATTGTATATTTAGTAATAATTAATGACTGTGAAATATCAGATTCGTATTGTTTTGTATTCCTTAATGCATGTATATACCAACAGAGAAGAATTACAGCATGTATAAGGCACCAATTTATTCAATGACTAGATTTTATAAAAAATCTTAAATTAACAATTATGTTGATGAAATTATAATGATTTTATAAAATATAAATTGTAATGATTTTATAAAATATAAATTATACATTTCCCATATAGACAAAATCTAATTTGTTGCTGATCGTTCGTGTTATTAGTTACGTTTCAATTTTGATATTATACTGAATGCCTTATTCTTACTTTTGAAATGTTGGAAAATACACGTATGATGTCCACATAATACACCATTGTTTTAGTTATAGTTATTATAAAAACGTTTATAACTCTTGTAAAAGAAGAATTTTCGTTCTGTCTGTCCCTACAATGATGCAGAGTACGGTCCTCTCATGTTCTCTGGAAGTGCCTACATGAACTGGACCATACTAGATCCCCTGCCTCAGAGGATCGAGATCGCCTGGATGATGAAGACGCGCCAGTCTGATGGACCAGTTATTAAGGTGCTTAAGAGGAGCGTGTCCTTTCTTGTTGCTCTTGATCATCATCATTTAAGCTCTTTCTATGGTTTATAATTAAATTACATTATTAAACAATGTCTTTCATAAATTTATCAAATTGTAATTGGATCACGTAATTCAATAAATTAATTTAGAACTCTTGCTACGATTTCCATAAATTGAATGTGTATTTTTAGTATAGTTTAACTAATGAACACTACTTGAGCAATAAGGAATTTTTTGTAACATTATTTAAAGTTTAATTTAAAACCTTAAAATGTAATAAATGTATATATTTCTCGATCTTTTAAATTGAGTATAATTCGCTTTAACTGATAAATCTGTTAATAAGCTTATAAATTATTTAGGTATGATGCACTATTTTTGATTAATATTTTAAGTAACATCCAAATAATAAAAGTTTGATAAAATTGCAGATAGAACATATTTTGAAAAATAATTTAGTATTACATTTTTTGTTTATGAATATTTATTGTATTTATTTTTATCTTAAATTACCAAAAATACAAAACACTTAAAAATTGATTAGAAACTATAACGGTCTTCTTTTATTTGGAATCCTTATTTCGTTAAATTTAGTGTACATTTTCATTCATTTCTACAAACTGAGAAATTGATAATAACTTATTTTGTTTTTTATATATATTTTTAATGTCCAGTAAATTTATTTTCTGCCAAGAAATGAAATTGATCATATTTATTGTGCAATAATGCTATTAAATAATTATCCTACACATCTACTCCAGGTCCAATGGAACTCGCTTCGTCAATTTCTCATTCGCCTTGACGACGGTCGCATATCATGCGGTCCCATACTCTCCACCTCTATACCACTGACGCCAGCCCCCTGGATCACATCACGTGACCGCCTGGACGATGGCAGTTGGCACACGGTTCGCTTCCTACTGACCACACTTCCACCGGCGACCAATCAAAACCTAGGCATTGGTCATCAGCTGACTCGCCAACAACAGGAACAGATGGTATTAGACTACGCGGCAATGGATGATAGGCAGTGGTGGGCGGAATTAACGGTTGATGGAGTTCAACCAATCACATCCCGGTTGGTATGGCAGCAGGGTGACACAGCGGTTCAGACACTGCTGATTGGTGCAGATGTGCGTGCCTTGCCACAGGGTGCGCTCCACTTTAGAAACTCCTTTGCAGGTAAGATTTTAAATTAATTTTTAGTTTACAGATTATAATTAATGTTTTTTAGTAAAAATATATATCTTTTTCGAAGCCTCAGATTGAAGATAAATGAAGGAAAATAGCCGGCAATGCTGTTAAAAAAAGAAACAGTTTAATTATAATAATAACCTCGAAAGATAAGGTTATTATTATAATTAAATTATTTTTATTTATTTACAATACCATCGCCGGCTAATGTGCTTCAAATTACATTTATTGTTTAATTTTTATGTTATTATATTATTATGTTTAATTTTCACGCTAGAAATGAAGAACTGTATTGCTTACACAAATTTTATAACGTTCTATATTTCATTTTTGAAAAAGATCAGCTAAACTGAATAATAAGTATTATTAATTTTATAGGTGGATTTAAATTTACTACAAAAATATATTTTATTTTGTAAATAAAAATATATTGCGCTATTTTCTTAAATTATCCAAAATCTATATTTTACTTATTTACTATTTAAAAATTGTATAAGTAGTATCAAACTTAAATTAATATTTTCCAACAGGATGTGTGCGAAATCTGCGGGTGAATCAGGCGAGTTCACCACTGGAATCATCATCAGCTGGTACATCATCCCTCAGCCTCATTGCCAGTTCCGGTGTCCAGTTCACCTGTGCTGACTCCTTTATTGCCGGTTCTTGCGGTCTCAAGCCCTGTCATCATGGAGGTCTCTGCTCCCCACTAAGAACCGGTCTACAGTCTAGTTTGAATTCTTTTGTCCGACATCACCAGTGTCAGTGTAGAAGTCCATTTGATGGTCCCGATTGTCTTGTTAACAGAGATCCATGCTCTCTGAAACCCTGCCTTAATGATGGATGGTGAGCTTTTTAGATTTAAAAAATTATTTAGGCAAACTTTATTGTGAATGGAATATTATTAGCATTTTTGTTATTTTTATTAACTAGCTACATATAATAATTGTTTAATAATAATAATTGTTTATTTGGGGAGTATGCAAAAATGGGAATCGCAGCATACACAAAGCATAGTACAGGGTGAA
>JAYRBW010105357.1:0-41678 GCA_036023295.1 Invenusta paracnida
AATAAAGTTCAATATTAATTTAAACAAGTTTTACTTAATGCTCGAATTATAATATATTTAGTTGAGAAACATTATTATAAGCCATAGTATAGAGCAAAAATCGGAAGAATTGAATTTTGTTTATGCAATATATTTACAAGTTGCAAAAAATAAAGATGATTAAAATTATTTTTAACGTATACCTTATCACCATTAATTTGTGCTAGTAATATAAAATAAAATAGGTAATATATAAGATTTTAAAATTTGTTTTTAATTGTAAATGTTTCTATTATTAGTATGATTATAAAATATATTTCAAAGATTAATATAAAAAATATATTGTTATTTCCAACACTTAACTTTTCTGATGTAGGTAAAAGAAATATACACAAACTGTTCTAGAAATAAATGTATAATTATTGAAGTATTAGAAAATACTTTATATATTTTTAAAACTTTTTCTATAAACAATTTCTAACATTTCATAAAAAGAAGGTTTGTGTGCAATTTACTAAAATTATTATTTGTAAATGATGCTTATACTACTAAATAGTAGGATAATTATATGTATACAGGTTTTTAAACAAATTTTCATAAACACGATGGTTAAAATACGGTAAAATTTAGGAATTTTCAGATGCTAATTATAGACTGTTTTTATAATTATTTATAACTGTAAATAATACCTACTATCATTACCTATCAGGAAATGCACAAATAACAACCAAAAATCACATAAACCATGTAAAAAGAACGAGTGCACATAAACCATGCACATAAGCCGAAAGTGCCCATAACGAAGCTTTTTATGCTATATAAAATGCACACAAACCCCGAAACATACACAGAGCAGTGTGTGCGTGGCGTGGATAATTATTTTTTAATTAAAAAACGACTATAGTCGTCCTTCGCTTATAAGTTAGTCAGAAACATCGATCAAAATTCAAATATTAAAAATGACTATAGACTTCCTTCGCTTCTGGGTTTGTTATATTAAAATAAAAACCGATTTGAAAAGGGGTCTCAGAATATCCGCCACCATGTTGGATAGAGAATATTGATAGAAGAAGAGCAGAACGACACGATTGGACGAAGAGGAATGTCTTTTTTTAAACAAACTGACCAATCTTGAAAACCTCAAGACGCATACTCAACTCTCAGTTGACCACATTTGCATTCTTCTGGATTCTAATTGTTTAAAGTCAGCGAAATTCTCTTACAATGGCCAATTTTACGAACAAATATCCGGCTGTGCTATGCTATCGCCATTGTCAGCCACTGTAGCAAACTTATTTATGGAAAATTTATAAAAGAGGATTCGGTATTATGCAACTCACGGAGCTCACTATTAGAAGCGTTATGTTGATGACAAATGGGTCGTGCAGCAGGAAACCAATGTCAACTCTTTCTAATATGAAAAAGCGAAATATTTTTTATAATTAAATATATGCTATTATATTTTGGCACAATCTTTTTAATTATACAGATAAAATTAGTGAACATAAATAATATATATAATTAATATAATCATTAAAATATTTCGCTTTTTGAAATCTACATACATATAAGGCACTATATTTTTTTATGGGTGCAAAACTTTGGTTGTTTGAAATATGTTTCTAGGAATTCTACACGTGAGATGCAAACCAAATGAAATATTATACCAGAGTATCGAAATCGTTACATCGATAATCATAGAAATTAAAATTTTAAATGATTTCTAACAAACAAATTACTTTTTTTTATACAGAGTGGTCAAGAATTCTCTATGACTTTCGAAAAACTTTATTTAACATTGTAGAATAAGTCATAAACAGCAAGATAGTGTAATACGCTATTATCTGTCATTTATTTAATATTGTAGAATAAGTCATAAACAGCAAGATAATGTAATATGCTATTATATGTCATTTATTTAATATTGTAGAATAAGTCATAAACAGCAAGATAACGTAATATTATGCTATTATCAGTTGGAAGGGTCAATTTGAAAGCATCGTGAGTATATGCATAATCGTAGTCTTCGAAAAGTACGATCATTGATGGGAATTAATGCAGTCAAAGAGAAATCCCTGAAAGATTCTCGAATAACAGCTTTTAATAGTCTTTCATTTGTTGGAGCTTTCGCTGCTACAATTTTTGGCTTGAGCATTCTCCAGAGCGCGTTGTCACATGAGGTCAGATCAAGGCTGCACGGTGGCCATGTAACAGGGCCATTCTTGCCAATCCACCGATCCGAAAAGCTAGCCTTCAGGAACTGTCTTGTTGCGATGGAAGTGTGTGCCGGTGCATCATTCTGCTAGATATAGGAGGCCCGAAAAATACTTTTCGCTTCTAAAGCAGGAATAAATTCAGTTTGTAGAATATGAATATAGGAATCAGCTGTCACACTGCCATCGATGAAAAATGGTCCTATCAGATGTTGAGCAGACATGGCCGCCCAGATCATCACTTTTGATGGATTTTGCCTCACTTGCTCGTAAAAATGTGGATTACTTGCTCCACATGCAAGTCTGCATATAGCCTTTACCTTTGGAATTAACCACACAGTCATCGGTAAAAAAATGATCTCGTCGTCGCACATTGTCATATTTGGCCAAAATTTCCTGACAGCAAGCAACATACATCTCGTGGTTTTCTGGAGATAAGAATTGCGGTTTTGTTGCTTTCCAACTTCCAAACTTCATTAATCATTACAAACAGAATTCAAGCAAAAATAATGACAATGAATTATGATTGATCATGGTTATTATGGTATTAATATATATATTTTGATTATAATAGTGTTTGATAATTCTTGCTTCAAATAATTTGCTAATTCTTATTTCTTTGTTATTTTTTCATTTACAATGGCATTTGTCATTGAGTTATACAATAATATAATTAACTGTAAGTGTAGTTACTAATAACATATAGTCATACCTGGAATTCGTGAATAGGTTGGATTTTCTTCTGAATCAATGAGATTGCCGAATTCAATCTCCCAAGTGAGTAGCTTGATTTGGTAGTTTCCAGTTTTATTTTTGTCAGTTTTTTCTTTATATCTTTGTTTCATATTATTTATTTTTTTCGTTTTGTTTTCATTGCTATACAATTTACCAAACATCTCAGTCATTTTTCTTGCAATACGTTTAATAGCTTCATTTTTCTTTCTTTTTATATCAGGTTTATTCCCCTTTTCAAAAGATTTTACTAAGAAAACATTTTCGGTATTCATTTCCATTTTTTACGCTACGGATTGATAATGAAATAATAAACTTGATAAATTGATAATTGAAAAATTGAAAAAATTTTGAATTGTCACCTTAAAAAAAGTAAAAAGAGAAAAATATTTTTCAATATGAGTAATTTTTTATTCATACGAAAAAAGATATTTCTCATCCTCCACAAAATACTTTTTTCTCAATCTCCACCTTTTTTCTCCGAGTAAAATCTTTTTTTATTCATACCACGTTATATGCAGTATGCTAATACATGTTTTAAATAGTCGGTGTCTATAATAAGCAAAGGAAATTAAGTTATTCTTCTTTCTATAAAATCTCTTACTACTTTAACTTTTCCGTTACAATCTAGAATATCAGTAGAGTATGATTATCATACTACTGACTGCATGCTACATAAAAGTTATTTAAATTTCAGTTGAAACGATGAGTACTGATAAGACGTTTAGAAATTTTGACAGAAACCAATTTTAAACGATAAGCAAGAAAAATAAGCGTTTTCAATTAGTGAATACCTTCAATCATCAATGAATTCTTCTTTTAATGCTGTTTATAGACACAATTGTTCATTTCAACTAATTACTTTTTAATCAATAATATAATTTCTGTTTTCAATTAAAAACAGCAATTATTATGTTTTAATAAGTTACATTAATCAACGGTTGTTATGCCAACATATTTAGCTTCTATCTTCGTTTTCTATATTCAGACGATTTGAGCATTTTTGGTAAGTATTTATAGCATAATTACTTTGGCAAGATTAAATAATATTTTAATGTAAAATAAAATATCAAACGTTATTTAAATATTACGTCTACGATTTTAGATACAATAACCAACTAAAAATATTAACTGTATTGTAGTGTACTATTAGTAGTGTAATATGCTATATACTATAAATATAAGTATAAGTATAGTCACCTGCACTTGCAGCCCATGGGCTTTGAGATGACTGATTTTTGTCTTACTCTTAGACCTAAGTAAAAAGTAGTTTTAGTGTATAAAAGAATCCATAACATTGATATTGACCAAATTTTAAATGTATCCTTTTAAACAAGTTTTATATTTTGTGTGACTTTTTATATTTATATTAAGTTTATATTTATAATGATAAAGTATTAATATTATAACATTTAAATATATTATAAGTAAATTTTAAAATTAAAGTGTACACTATACTGCATTTAATATAAAAGAAATAATTATAAAATTAGACAGATATAACTGAGTATAACATATATTAATATAGATAATGTATAAATAGATTATAGTAGGTTAAAACTAATTACTGTGAATGAGAAAATTATAAATTAATTATAGTTCTCAATTCCTAAAACATTATTTTCTTTCTATTAAACACTAAACTAAATAATAGTAATAAAAATCTTTGCAACCAATTCTGAACTCAACCAGTTCTGAACTAGGCAGTTTGCCTGTTAAGCAGCCCTGTTCTGAGCTGGACTGACCAATATTTTGCTTTTTAAAGTTAAAAAAAATATTAATACAACTAATTGACCAATTCAAGGTGTCTACTGACCCTAGAAAACATATAAATAAAAAAAACTTCTAGAATACAAGAATACTTCTAGATAACCTAGTAAACCTAGATATCCTTGAAATAATCTCAAATTAGAAAAAAATATGATATACATTTTTATTTTATTTAAAAAATAGTAATTCATATTTTTTTATAAATATTATTTATTTATTTATTAAATGTTTGCTAAATACAACCATTATAATTGTAGAGAGATAGGTGTCTCTGGCATGCTGAGCTGTCATTAGATAGGATTGCTAAATAAAGGATGGGTTCATATTTTTAATATTTATTCTTCATATTTTTATGCTTAATTGTTAATTTTATGTTCAAATTAAGCAAAATGTGTAAATGTAAATATTTTTTATATCTTGAAATATCACTTAAAATTATCTTTGATAACAATCCTAGAAATCTATTAGAATTTAAAATTATTAATCCAGTAGACACCCTACAATTTGTGACTATTGTTGTTATTTTTATTAAATCACTTTAAACTCTATATTAAATAATTACATTAATAATATATAATATACTATAACTATTAAAGTATAAAATAGTTGTAATAAAATAATAACTTATATTCTAAAAATATATCTACTTTTAAAACTAGATAAAAACATTTTAGTTGACCAGTTCAGAACTTATTTTTGAACTATTCTAATTTTGAAGTTCATATGATCAAATATATATTTCAGTTATAAATGATAAAAATAACATATTTAGGTAATACTCTTATAAAAGAATAAACTCTATCATATATTGTATTTATAATTATGATTTAAGTAATTTTTATTAATTATAAAAAAAGGTTTAAAATAAGTTAATATGTTTTATCTGGTACACTTTTTAAATTATATATTTATTAAAAATATAGGTTAATCAAAAAATATAATTTTATAAACTATTCCTTGCTTGCTCGTGCTTTCTTTTATTATACTGAGTGTAATTAAAATGTTCTTAAATGTTTAACTAATCAACTCAATATTGAAAAAAGTAGTTAATAAAATATAATATACCTACTTACACTGAATAATTTATCATAGAGAGGTATGTCTATTTCAACCAAAAAAGTTAAATAAATGACAGATTGAGCTAGATATAAAAAGGTATGTCTCAAAATATGAAGATATAACTCAATATATGAAGGTAGAGCTTGATTGTACAGATAGAATTTAACAGGTAAAAATAGAGTTTAACATGTAAATATCAAGCTCAGTGTGTAAAGGTAGAGTTTTATTTAAAGATAGAACTTGATCTAAAATGGTAGAGTTTTATCTTTATATATGAAGTATAACTTTTCACTTATCTTAATCCCTTTGGCTGTCATGTAGCTAAAAGGAATTTAAATAAGTATTGCTCAACCTTTACAGATCAGACTCAACATTTTACTTACTTAAATCTTTGGGCTGATATGTGGCCAAAAATACTAAATAAATATAGAGTTTTATTTTTATCTATCTAACTCAACCTTATACTTTCTTTCTTATTTTAACCATTTTATATGTATCTAAAAAACTATTGTTTTATATAAATATTATAATATCCAACTTAGTAACCTACTAGATTTTCTCCCAACTGACTAAAGCCCCCAATTCTATTGGCTGAAATGATCAATAATTAGAGCAATATTTATTAATTGCACAACATGTTTTACAGCAACCAACAGCATCAGCAGGAAAACAGATTTTGTGAGACTATACATTAATATATTTGTTTAAGATACTAAATAAAAAACTAAACATATTGTATGGATACCTTATTCTTAATTTTGAAATATTATTTATTTAATTAAGGTTTCTATTACATTTTAAATTGTATAATTAATTTGATCTTTATTCTCTAGTAATATGTTCAGTTTCATATATATATATATATTAATGTATATTTTCACAAATTCTGTTTGCCTGATGATGCTGTTGGTTGCAGCAAAACATGTTGCACTTTTAATAAATACTTTTCTTATTGACTTTATTTTATTAATTATGCAGCATACTAATACATTTTTAAAAGATTGACATCAAAAAGAAATTGAAATTTAGTAGTTCATTTTTAAATTGTATTTCTTGCAGGTAACTAAACATAATTTTTGATTAAAAAACAAATATTTTCATTTAAATTATCTAAGTCTAGAACCAGCAACTTTTCTTTTTGATACATATATACTACTAATGAATCTATTTACCATGTGGCATTACAAATAATATTTTCTTTTTAATAATATTATCAAGTACATAACAGACAACTATTATTTATTGTTATTTAATAAATAAAATTTACAAATTATAACCATTAAAAATATGGAAAATAGTTATTTTTAATCAAACATTCAAATTTTCTGCAGTTAATGCAATATTTTATATTTGTATAAACTATATTATCGATTGTAATAAAGACATACATTTCTGAATATATAATTAGTCTAGATAATAATAACATTGTCTAAATAAATAATAAGTTTAAATGCCAAAGTTTACAAGTCTAAACTTATGTAGATAATCAATTATTTATTAAGTCAAAATAATATTTACTTCTGTTGTTAAATTTTTTAAATATTGAGAATGATTATTCATTAATATACCATATTGGTATATTACATAAATTTCTGTATTGATTCTGTTATATGATATTATTCTAATTTCTGTCATTATACTTATATATATTGCTGCACTAATATTGTATCATTTAGACACTGACAATTATAGACAAAACATCTAATATATTAATATACCCTATAATGGCATTAATGCACTTATTTTATTTTCTATTATTAACTGGGAGTAAGGCTGACAACTTAAAATACAATAGTAATTTACTTTATATATCAAATTATTTTTAGATTAAATATTGATAAGCAATAATTATAAACTTTTTGTTTTGTTTTATGATAGTTTTATCATCATATGGTTTTAACTCATTGGCCACAACCCTAATTAAAAATAGTAAATATAAATAAGGGCATTCAGGCTGTGAAGGGTGTATATTTATAAAGAGCTTATAGACATTTCACTTGTCTTCTGCTGTGCAAACTGAAATATGTTAGTGATATCTGTACCACTTTTAAACTGTTTACTTAATCTTATGGTAGAAAAAGTTCAAATAAATATATATATATATATATGATGAAATTCTTATCAAATTCAATTAAAAATAAATAATGCCCACTTATTTCATAAGCACTTTACAATTTTTAAATTTAATATTCATTTTTATTAGAAATACTTGAAGTATTAATAAAAGAATAACACTACTTATGTGTATAATTAATACCATACTTTTAATTCAGTAAACATTATTATATATACAATTTATTAATAAATGATGTTTTTAATTACATTTTTTAATATATAATAATTAAAAGTAATTATTTAATAAATAAAAATTATATATGTGATGTTGAAGTTAAACATTTAAGCCTTATACGTAGATATTTACTTTACATTATAAACATATTATGACATTCTGAAAAATGCATAACAATTTTAAGAAGTCAGATTGTGATAAAAAAAGAGTCAAGATCCTTTCCATATTTTTGATTAACACAATAAAAAGACTAATACAAATGTATTGATATTTGTTTTCTATAATAATATGTAAATGGGTTTGCTATACTTTTTTTAATGATATATGTTGACAACAATTTAACAATCAAAATATATACAAAATTCGGAATGATATCCAAAATTATTATTTATTCATATTTAAATGTATATACAAAATTCAGAATGATATCCAAAATTATATTTATTCATATTTAAATGTATATTTAAGTTTACACAGGGTTTCATCTTATTTTATTATACAGCCTATCAGCAATGGGACTGACACTCGCTAAAGCTGCTGAATGGACCTCAGCCCAGGGTGGTTCAGGAGGAAAGTTGGAATCAACTCCAATGAACCAGTCAATTCTTGATGCCATCATGACCCAAATAACTGGATACACTGGGAAAAATCCTGAACAAGGCAAAGTTGTCTTCAAACATCCTCTTACATGGGTGTCTACTCTGGGCCCAAGTGATGTTGGTAGTAGCTTTACAACAAAGTAAGTTTGTATTTACTGTATAATATTTGAATTCTTTTTAGCAAAATGTTTTTACAATAAGAAAAAGACTATTATATATAAATGCATTCAATTTTTTTACAGGTGAGATTTTTAAAATATATTCGTGATGTATGTCTTATTTTATTAATTAAAAGTGAGTTTTTTGAAGATGACTTTGTTTGGAAATAAATTAGAATTGCACCATAATAAATATAAAAGCCTGTTTATAACTTTGTTTGCACTTTTACATTAATTTCACTTATTTTTTAATTTGATCAACAATTATCTACAGTACAACTACTTTTATCATGAGGAATTTGTGCTTAAAATTTGTGTATAATTCTGTTATTATTAAAATTTTCCAAACTTTGAACATTAATATTTACTTCAGAAAAGATAAATAAATTAACTTTGTCATTAACATAGTTTATTTTTATATTGTCAACTTAAGTTATTACTGAAAATTAATAATCAAGTTCTTATTGCTTTATTTAAACAGTAACTTATTTAAAAGGCATTGTTATTCATAAATGTATACTTTTAATTTTTATATACTTTCTTTACTTTAAGTAAGTACAAATAATACTTAAACTGCTTTTAGATTAGGATTGATATTTTATCATAATTACCTAATTAATCATTCAATATATTTTCTACTTTAAAAGTATTTTTTCTAAATTATACTTTTATTATTCAAGTTATTTATTTAAAATTTAATTTGTACATTACAAATTTTACATTAATTTGTTGTTCTATTTTTGATACAACAGTTCAAGGTAAGTTTACAGTTTTGTTCTAATTAAGTTGGGTGTTGTATACCTATATATATATATATATTACATTTTACATTTTAACTAAACCCCTTATTATTTATTCATTTATTCTGCGCTTCATATGCCTATGCCTATGAACATATCTTATATATCATGTGAAATATTATTTTATATATAAATGTTTATATACTAACAGGCTTGCTTTATATATATTCTATAATTTATGCTCATATAATTTTGAACTATATATCTTATCTATGTTATTACATTATATATACATAGATCATCTTTTATTAAGTTGGTTGATCTATTTTATAATCTTAATTATACCTTTTTGATATGTTTTTCGTATAATTTTTTTATATTATATAATGTTATACAATAAAAAATGTTATATGTTTAGCTATATTCTTACAAAGTTCTTTTATCTAATCATATTGTGATTAAAAATAGAAATATTCTAAAATCAATGCTAAAACTGGACAATGTAAACATATACATATATAACATATCTACATTTATACATTACGTTATAACTTATTATCAAAATTTTATAAAGAACTACAAAATCATACATTTTTACTAAAAGTATGACTATTGTTATATTGTACATTCATTTTAGTATGGATTTTCGACACATACGTAATTTTTTGTGAATGTAATTTGCATAAACTGGGTTAGACTTATTTCAGATATAATATGTTGTTGCGTTGACAGATTATTTTGATTTTTCATAGTGCATACATTTTTTAAATTAATGTATACACCTTGACTTGACTATTGTTCTATCATTGATGAATTATCTCTTAAACAGAGATGGTGAGACGGTGTCGGCAGCGGTTGACAAAGACAACAAGCCTTTGGTTGTCTTTCGACCAACAGGCAAAGACAATTTCCAGGTGAGCGCCAGGAGTCTTGAACAGCTAGAGATGCTTCTCAGCGTTGCGGGTGACAGGAAGATGGCCGAACTTCGAGCTTGTCTTGAGGGTGAGCAACCTCATCTACAACTTGTTATCTTCCTTTTAAAAATAATTATTACTATCTATGCAGAAATTATCCTTTTTTATTGTTTTCTGCATAGATTGTTTGCTCTCTCTCTCCCAGTAAAAGGAAAACTAAAACAATCTATTTCTATGGTTTTCTGTCATTAATTTTGTTATTTATGAAATCTAATTATTGTCTAATACTCTATTTTTATAAGCATAAAAAACTACATCATTACTGTTTCTCTTTTATATTCTATTATTTTTTAAATTGTGATTTTTAAAATTTACTTTTCGTTCATAAAACTTTATCATTCATTATTTTGTAAATTCCCTGATTGTATTCTCAAAATACATTAATTGACATGTTTTTTATTCAAATTTCCGATATTTTTGCCTTTTCAATCTTGATTTCTACCGAAATCACAATGTAACTCGTTTTATCATTGAATTCTCAAAATTATCTTACAATAATTGCTACTATTACCTAATTGAATTTTTTAATAACAATATACTTTAGATACATGAATTAAACAGTGTATACGCCTATCAAAGTGTAATTTTGATTTTGGTAAACAACGACTCCAGAAGGGAGATATAGGTGTAGGAACTACTCTTTAAAGTATTCCTTGTATAGGTGTTTTCTATGTCTGGATGGTATTTTTAAACCTTTATATCTCAGGAACTATAACCACTAATTTAGCTTACAGATATAATTTTGAAAGCGTAAGTTAAAAAATATTATAAAACTAAAAAAATGCTATTGGCTTTTTGAAACAAATCTTCCTAATTTGTTTATGGGAAATGACAGGCACGCATAAGTACCTAATTTGCAAACAATATTCTAAATACTTAAATATAATGTATATATGCGTTTTTTATTTATAGAAATAAAGACTTTCTATATTTTATCCAATGCTGCACAGAGTGAATCACCGATTGATATAATATTTATATATTCAAACAATGTTTCAATATATTTTTTTACAATAAAGGAATTAAAGTAAAAACTTCTATTAATATTTTAAGCGGAAAATGTCTCAATTGGAAGCTTCATTCCCTTGGAGCATCTATTGGTCAGCTTATTGATTCTAACTAGATGATGGTTATATCGCCAAATGACACTTCACTCTAACGCGGGGCATATACACTGTTTGTTCTAATGTCGTTATTAATAATTCGATAATGTATTGCAGTATTTTGATTCTTTCATTTTTTTGGTAACAGCCACTTAGCTATTATTTTTTTATAAGAAGATTGTCCGAATAATTTATTTTAAATAATCACAATTTTGTTACAATCATTTTAATCTATGTATCGTCTTAGCTATTTATTCATAAACTAAAGTATCACTATCTATGTTACAATATATGCGCGTTGAATTTTTGATGTAGCAGATTCTTTGTGTTTTTTTTCGACCCTCAGATAAATAAATACGATTACACTATTTTTCAGCTAATCGTGATCCCGTAGCTCGAATGCTCGGTGATCGATTTTCGACTGTATTGGGCGAGGATGGGAGCATCTATCGGTTTACAGAAGAAATCATGAAGACTGAAGGTGAGTGTTTACGATATCTTTTACAAAGAGAAACCCTTAGACGAGGTCATTTCTTATAGTATTTCCAATATTTATGTACTTATTTTGTTTTTATATAAGTCTCTCAAATTATTGGTGTATTGCTGTATCATTTCAATATTTATTTTTAGACTCTACTGATCCTGAGGTTTTGGAGAAGAAGTATGTTCTGAAAATGGCTCTTGAATTCCGCGACCTCGACATTCGCATGATGCGCGATTCCCTCACAAAGATCACTGAGTAAGGAAGCTTATAGCTATGAAAAGGCTTACTTACTCAGTTTTAGTGTTTATTGCAGAAGACCAATAAATTCTAAATAATATGCTGTCTATATATAAATATATATTGTACCATTAACATATTTTGAATGTGTCATTGAAATTTTAATGTGTTATATTTATATACTGCAAACCAAATACAACTAGTTTAAACTGAATTAAAATTAATACATTATCAAATAACGTCTGTTTATCGTTGGAAAACCTTATGACCTATTCTCGTTCTCCCTTATTAGAAGTTTATTTATAATTACACTTTTACAATTAAAACTTTAAAGTGGTTTACTAATATTTATATAAAATTTTATACTCAGTTTTTCATTATTTCTAATTTCATCTCTAGTTTAAAAAATGAATAGTATTGTTAAATAATTATCTTTCATAAAATAATAATAATAATTTTTATTTGTATTATAATAAAAATACAGTTCACCTAAGTTTTGTTTTAAAGGATATGTATAATTGCTATACAGTTTCAATAAGCAAGTATTATTTTCACGTATTAAAAATGTGTTGTTTTAATGATTCAATTTACTTTTGAAATATAGTTCGATATATATAGTAATCATTTGATATGGGATTATAAATCTTTAAACAAACTTGATCACATATAGATCTTTATTATCTTTTCAATTAAATGCACATATTTTCCTTCAGTAATGTCCGGCTTAATCCTCGAATTGTTGAGGATGAAGTGAATCTATTAACTCAGTTTGTTGGCAAAAAGGAAGACGATTTTGCACTATTGCTATTGGAGCCAGTTCGCAGTAAGTTGCTACACAGAGAATTATCACATATTAAAGTCTATTTACATAAAACGTTGCAGACATAGTGAGACGCGTAAAAATCTGGATAGTATTAAACTTTATGAGTTAATTCACATAATATGTGGCTTGGATTTTATAAAGCTGAATTTAAAAAGTCACAAATTCACGCTTGAGGAAAATTGATGTTAATACTTTACACTGCCTGACTGTTTGTCAAAGATGATTATCAGATGGTATATGCATCCAAAAACAAAACAGCTGTATAGTTTTTGAAGCTGAGTATTAATTATTATTATTACTTCAATAAATATATGAGTATACATTTTAAATATTGATAAATATTTCAAAATATGAGATTTGTTGAATTTGAAAGTTGTAAGCAATGCTTGGCCAATGACGAATGTGTTTTAATGTAAATTTTCTCATACGACTTACTAATAAAATGTCTTATTAATGAACTGAACCAGTTTTTGTCATCCTCTTCTTGCACCCAACCAGCCTACTCGTACCTCCATCAGAACGGATGCCGCGCTCCACCATGGCGTCAACTCCACGGAGAGATTGCTTATTTTCGAGTTCACCCACACGACATCGATGAATTCTCAGTCACAGCTTCCACCGATGGGTGGTTTTTTAATGAAGTAAGAGAGAGTGGAGAGCACCCTTGTATTTTGTTGTATATAAGATTGCAGATTTTCCACGAGATGACATACTATTTGGTGTAATATTAGTTTTAGAACTGACAGATGTGTTTTTTGTAATTCTTGTACTTTATTAATAATATCTAGTATTTAATTTGTTGAGACACTTTCCTATATTGGTTAAGGATAAAATATTGTATAAAATAAAATTTGCTGAATAATTCAGGAAAAAAATCATTTTAAATATCGAAAATATTAAACCATTCTTCAGAAATAGATAATTTTGAATCCACAATAAAATTCTTACTATAAAACAAGATATATTTTCGGTTACCTCTACCAGCCATTATAAATTACAAATTAATTAAAGTCAATATAATACATTAATATAATAGAAAAAGCCGTGTTATTACCAATCATTAAAATAAATAAGAACAAAGATAAAGATAGGAGAGCTCAAATGAAAGAATAGTGGAATTCACCTAGGATTGGTAGCTAATTTGGAAGAAGTTACTAACGTTATACAGAAGCTTATGTTTTTACTATTTTAGTATCAATAAAGTTTTTAACAATTATTTTTTTAATAACTTAATTTTAACTTATTTTATCAATAAGTTTAGATTAATTAATAATATATATATAGAAATTGTTATAATTATGATAATATTAGATGTATGAAAATGAGTAGTGTGACCAGTGTATTCCTTTTAAAGTGGATTATTAGTATTCTAACTAAGGAGGTTTTATAACAAGATCTACATTTAGAAATAAAATTGGTAATAACGCGTCTTAATAACATTCTGTGTAGTCACTGGTTGCTTTAAAAGTATTAATTACTAAGTATTGTTTATAATATTAACAATTTTAAATAGTTTCTTTTAAATTCTACTTAATTTGAATCATAAGAAAACTGGTAACTTGAATATCAATCAATCTTCTGCCATCTTAGTAATTAACGTTGTGAATCTCACTGAATTTATTTAACTGATCAATATGCCCGAGGTAAAAGAATTCTATTCATTAGAGTTTATGATATTGTGTAAGATAGTGGTATTCACTTATGCCGAATATACTGGATACTGTTCTGCTATATACTACATTTTACCCATTTTTTGTACTTTTGTGTCATCTTATTTATTTGTGTATGATAATATTTACTATAAGAAGGTAACCGAAGCGTCACTCTTATTTTCTTTTATAGTAAAAACTGTTTATTGTAGAACTTAAAACCGTTTTAATAAAAAACTCTAGCGTTATTTGTCATTTGTTTAAAAAGACAGATCATTTTATTGATGCTTTTTATTTGGATATAACAGTCGATATGTATTATAAAAATAATCAGTTGAATACTAATTTGTGTAAATGTTATTTCTGCTTCACCATTGACAGGGCTTGGATCCAGTCTCTAATGACCTTCAGTTTGAGAAGCAAGGCGACCAATTGTACAAGAGTCTGATCACTCTGTTGAAGGAGAAGAGCCCTAAGTTCGCTGAATTTGTCACCAATGCCAAGTTCAAGCAGACAGTAGACCAGAAGGCCCTCACCCAGCGCGACGCTACCATGCACAGAGGGGGTGATGATGATAGAGATAGTGACAGAGGAAGCGGCCGAGATGATGACAGGAGACGAGGAGAGGGGGGAAAGAAGGGGGAAGCGGGCAAGAAGAAGAAGGCGGGTGGGCAGAGGAAGAAGAAGCTAGAGCCCAGTCTCAAGTGGAAGGAGTTGGGACTTACGCGCGATACTGAAGATGAGGAGAAGGAGAAGGCAGAGTGAGTGTATGCTGGCCACGGTTTGTCCCAGCACAGACATTACATAAATAGGCAGACTAGTCTTGTTTATACATAAATTGGTGTGCGATATTTTAAAACTGTCAAATCCAAGATGGAGGAGTGAGATTAGTGTCAGCAAAATAGTGTCAAGTTTTACTATAAAATTTACTACAAATTTACTATAAATAGAAAATTCGTTTTATTCTTTCTCTCGCTTCACTTAGCCTTTATATAGGGGATATATAATATTTTTCCTTGATGTATCGTATGTATATTAATTTATTAGAGGCTTTTTTTATTTATTTCCTTTTATTATTTTTATTTGAGTCAGTTTTTTAAAGCTAGGCCAGATTTTTCAACTATGAGTTATTTACATAATGTATATAATAGCTTTTTGTATGAAAAAGGAAAATCCACAATAATAAGAAAATGCATTAGATAAAATAATTCATGATCATTTGCAAAGTCTCATGTTTGCATAATCACAAGAAAAATGAATTGAGTGTATCAAGAATTCAAGAATTTATTTATAATCTAATAGAATATTTTTCTTATTGTGACTTTTTATAATTACTAAAGCGGTTATTAATTGCTTAACCTTTTTTTGTATTAGGGCCATTTATCAATAAGTCTGGCAAATCTAAAGATTAAAATAAAATTCTGTGTTATAAAAATGTAAAGCTAGTAAATGTTACTCTGTGTTATTAGCTACTTAGAGAGTAGTAGTCTTCGTAAAACTGCGTCATTATAAACATAAACAGATTTTACTATCAATATGATTTATATTTTTCTGTATTTATTTGCATTCTTGATACTCCATATTATATAATATTAAATAACGAGCTTAACCTTTTTTTGTTCCTTTTTTCCTATAAGGGCCAAGTAAGTTTAATGGCTGTCTAGTAGTAATACATTTGGTGGCTTTTTACAAACTATTAATACGTGGTGACTAAATGATAATTTTGATGTTAATTATTATTTCATTTATGGTATGTATAAAGTGTATACGTATTTAACCTACTTTGCATATATATTATGTAAGGATATTTATAAACATAAACATACATATACATATGTTTGGATTTAATTAATATATTTCTATTTCTTTATATAATGCCAGTTTATTAAAGATGCACGCATTATTAAATATTTGATATATCTACAAGCATGTTTGTTATAGTACTTTATTTATGTTATAACAATTTATTTAACCTTACAGCCAAAATTATATAATTTTAATACATTTTGTGTCTTGTCTTAGCTTCTGTTTAATTATATTCATCTATCCTTATTCATATTATCACTATTTTCCACAAATATATAGACTAATTTCGTGATTTATATTAGAGTTGAGTTAAATTGTGTAGTATATATATGTACAATTATAAAAGTTAGTGTAAATATATCTTTAAAAAATAAATCAAATTAATAGTGTTTACAAAATATCATCTAAATGGATTTTTATCTTATACATAGTAAGTGATGCTTCTGTAAATAAAAAAAATGTAGTGCCATGTGCTTTCGTGTACTTTTTTATATAATACTGAATGACATACAATATGTGAGATAAGCTTATATGCAATATACACAAATACTTATATAGTATATAAACAAGATAGCTCATTTTCGAAATAATGCATATGTGTAGTATAATTTTTTATTTAAAAGTACATTCATTGTTATGGTTTTATACTAGAAATTCCATTTATTTCATAAAATAAAGCCGTTTGAATTTACATTTTACTCACTAGAAAAAAGAAGGAAAAAAAGCCGGTTCCCAAGAAGAAGGAAACTAGACGGTAAGTGCAAAATCATTGTCAAATTCTTTCAATATATTATTGAGCTAATTCTATTACAACCAGTATTGTGTGGATTCGGCTATTGCTATTATATTTTCTAGGGTTTCTATATTTTGCATAAGTATAGTAATCTGTCAAGTAAATAAAAGGCGCACCAAAAGTAACCGAAACAAAAAATTACATGAAAATAAATCTATAAAAAGCTATTGTTTATATTTAGAATAAAATATATACGACTGACGAGCACTTTACATTATACATGTTTAAAAGTAATATTTAACTTTACGTTAATATTTGTTGACAGATTATTACAGGACTTTAGATAATAGTTAGAAACTGAGAGGTGTCTGGCGGACGAGTCGATCATTCCACAGGACCATGGCGCATCTAATCCAACGACCTTTGAATTTGTCATCTATCCAATTTTGGGCTTCTTTGCATAATGTGGAGGAGCTCCTTCCTGTCGAGCATATATGAATGTCATCGCTTTGTGAAATTAATGACCACACATGTCTTTTGGCATGTTTAGAAACGAATCGCCAGTCACAATTTTTTTTTTTTTCAAATAAAGGGGCCTAATCAGACCGTTACTAGACATTATGCAACAAAATGTAATCTTAGGGACGTTAAGCATCTTTTCAATTATTTCATGGGGATTTTCTAGTTACACACAGTTATGCCGATTTGTGTGTCCAAATATATTGAAATTAGCTTTATCAGACCGTTTAATTTTTGGATTCGGTTACTTTTGGGCACGTATTTACTATAAAAAATTGAATACTTTGAGAATAATATAAGTGGAAAAGATATGAACTGAAATACAAACACAACTTTGACTTCTTTCGTGATTTGTTGGGTGGGACCATAGTCGCTTATGAGTTATTGTGTAATTTGACCCTATCTACTGTATGACAGAGTTCACCACGGAGACACGGATATCGAGGACAGTTTCAGTGAGAGCAGCTCCGAGAGTGAAGAGGAAGAAGAGACTCCAGACCGACGTCATGAGAGCAATTCTGACCTGCCCTCTGAGTACTGGCAGATCTCCAAACTTGTCAAATACCTCAAGGTATACCTCATCACCTATAAATGCATAAGCAAGAACTGGATCGGGTCATGATTCATTCCAAAACTCTAACCTTCTGTGTTCTGGATCTCTAATAAACCTTTAATATAAGTTTATCGGGCGTCCATATAATAACTTAGGCCCAAATGTTTACGAAGTTATAACTAAACTTATACTGCATGACGTGTTTTATTTGAAATTTTATATAGCAGGAATAATAAGTTACAAAGTATTCATAATTGCATAATTACGCATAATAGTCATTATTATCTTATCATGGAAGTCTGCTTATAATATTAATAGTTTATTTTATTCGGAGAGATAGTTCAATTTATGTTATATAATAATAACAAATATGAATATGCGAAAAACTTAAGTAAAACATTGTAATTTACAGATTAATATTACGAATTTAAAAATAAAGTTATGGTTGTCATCAATAAGCTTATAAAAGTATTGCTAAAATGAAAACAAATTAGTTTTCAGTATTGGATCTAATTTATTAACTGAAGATTTATATCCATCATAAAGCTAAAAATTTAGCCAGCGAATAATACCCTTTCTTAAAATACACCCCAAAGCATTTTAAAGGGAGAGTAATATGACTTCATGCAGGCCAAGAAAGGAATTTTACATGGACATGCTCTCAAAAACTGTCCAAAATTATTGTCGTTTGACTATAGACTATAATTCTTTTAAATTAGAAGAAATACAAGCAGACTTCTGCGACGAGAAAACAATACCTAACGATAATATAATTATGGCTAAGTTCTTTAAAGTGTATTTTAAGGTATATTTCATAATATTTCTTTATAGTTGAGGCAATTGTAGACTCCGCTTCTACTTCTATTGTAATTAATTTGGCTGAAAACATTTTTTGTGTCATTTTATTGAAATATTTTACTCTTGTTTTATTTTGAATTAATATTCTCTGTCTAGTGAATTTCTTTCTAAACTTATTTTCATCTTTGGTATACTTATACAACTAAATATTTGTTTTCTACTTAATTCTGTTTTCATCATATATGTACATAATTGTATCTTAACTTACTAATTTTTCTTTCTTTATCATTTTTTATATTATTTATGTAATCATATTTTATCTGTAATTAGTAACTTTACAGATAAACATATGGCCTCTTTGATTAGAAAACTATGTATAACATTTTAAATTTTATTTTAACAGTTTTAGAACACCAAAATTATGTTTATCTTTTTGCACTACTGGTCTAACCTATTTTATTTGCTAAACTCTTTTACTTCTATTTTAACACTATTTGTGTAGTTTTATATTAAATTACACGTTTTTCTTCGAACATAATTTCCAAGGAATACTTCAATATCTATAAAGTTAAAATAGTCCTTAATAATTTCATATAATTTGTGTGGATAATCGTCACTTTTTCATGATTATATCCTTACTAACGAATGAATTTTTTACTGACTGTACTAACCTGATTGGTACACACTGACAGATTTCCAAGGTCATCAAAAATCTCAAAGTAAGGAGTCTAGTGTTTAGAAAAAATAGCTCGTTGTGTGACTGAATTAAGTTGCATGTAGGTAGTTGATCACAACACCATGGAATGCGTGCATGCTCATGACATATTAGCTGGACTCTTCAGACGAAAACATCAATCATTTTTTGGATGTTTGGATTTTCATGCTTATACATAGTTAAATGTAGTTTTTCAGGGTAGTAACGATGAAAGGTGAATTTCTCACAAATCAATATACAATGTACAATCCTACATATATCAATCATTATACATACAAGTATATTCAGTTTTCATTCTATAACATGAAGTTTTTTAATTTTTCCTTTTTAATATAGATAGTATTAATACTTTATGATTTGACAATTTTATTTGACTTCACTAATTACTTTCACGTGATTTTTTGCTTTTGAATTGGATTACGTTTTCATGATGTCATCACACCCTTTGTTTCGAATATTTCAGAAATATCTTTCAGTATATTCAATAAAACTATTTTTTATTTATGACTATAGATGATAGGAAAAATATGAGTTACCTACTGAAATACATTTAATTATTTAAAAATATCGATTAAAATGTTTACATTTTACTTCCGTAACAATTACAGAGAAAAATATTAAACTGAGCTTATATTATTGAAATTTAATTTAACTTTTCGCGATAAAATACGTTACTTTTTTCTGTGGCTTAGTTCATATCTCAAGTGATTGCTTAACTATTTCCTTATGAGTTAGTACAGTGTATAATTCAATTATAAAATTTTAGTAGAATTGAAATATATTTATCCTGAATATGGCAAACTGTTGTTTTATTTGTTACTTTTACAGCGATAATTTTATTTAATATTTTAAGTATGTCTTTATCATTTTTTTCAACCAAAGTTATATTTATTGTTAATGAATTTATTAATGTGTAGTATATTTAATTTATTCTTATAGTGCACATACAATATTAATTCCCCATTTTTTTTCTTCTCAAAAACTTTATAAATTTTTTTATCGTTGAAAAATTATGTTAATAGTTTTGCATTTATAATATTTATACTTATTTATATATGAAATTATTATGAATATTTATAGTTGTGTGTGACTATCTGTTCTAATTTACTAAATGCAAATGATTCTCTTGACACAACAGAGCGGGAACCAAACCTCGACAATCATCAGTCTCTGTGCCCTGAGAGACTTCCCTCTGCACACGGAGGTCTGTCAGTTGGCCGTACGAGATGTCGGCGGTCTGGAGATCCTTATCAACCTTCTCGAAACTGGGGAAGTTCGCTGCAAGGTAACTGATGCCTGTACACTCCTCGTTTCCCTCGCTCACGATTTCACAAATTAATGACAACTTTGACAACTCATAGATGTACTATCTGGCTGAGTATAGCTTTAGTCTGAAAATATTTGACGATATTTATTACTTTTTGTGTCTCTTCAATAAAGATTAATTTTGATGGAGTCGCATTACCCTGTGTCTAATATAATAATAAGAAAAATATGCTCTGACGGGGCTTTTTAAGTAATGTACAACTATAGGAAAACACTATTACAACTGCTTGCATCTATATATTCAAAAGAATTTTTGAAACCGGTTTCCATGCTAATTTCTTTGTGATTAATTTTAATTTATAAAGTTTACTTCTTGTTTTGTCTAATGTAGCTCGCTTCACAAATTTGCTTATACCAGAGCACGTCGTGCACTAAGAGCTTATATTAGCAATTGCATATCAATTTTGAAGATAAATTGTATTATATTTACTATTATGTTTCTATACTTTAATGCGTAATTGGACACAAATTTAATTTCAATGCTTTCATTATCAGATGTAGACTTTGGCCTACTGCATTTTCGATTTTAAGAATCTCATTAGCTAAGATGCCTATTTCTTGTATGTGTCCAACCATTATAAAGAGAATTGATTTGTAGAAATAGAAGGAACACTGCATAAGCTATTTACATTTGTATTTCTCTAGAATAAACTCGCATCTGATATGGTTCACTTTCATTTTAAAGTTTTACCCATTTTTATTGTGCCTTTAATTACATAAAATGAATGTATATATATATATAAATGTTTTTTAGCTTTATATTTATTCTTAAAAGGTAACACACAAATATTATAATATTGGTTAAATGGTTAAATAATTGGTTTAAATAAATATGTTTGTTTTCTTATTTTTCTATGCCAAGTTATTCAGTAATAGTTATTTATCCTTTTCACGTGACAGCTTTTATTTTTAGATTTGAATTGTATTATAAATTTAACAACTTTTTATAAAATTCAATATTGTGTGGCACTTTTAAATTATTTACAAACAATCAAAATGTAAACATAATTATAGTATATGTCGAATAAGTTATTTATACATATAACTTTTGTTTGTTAATGGTGGCACATATTTGGACTGTTCAGTTATTGTTTAAATGTAATTATAATACAATTTTTAATAATAATATAATTTTAAAAGGTAACAACAGATACCTTGATTTTGCCTTTTGTTCATGCATATTCACTTTGTTTTGCCGTAATAAAGCGTGTACATTTAATGTAAATCATTTTATTATAATTAGCATGTATAAAGTTATTCAAGTGTTCCAACTAATGTAAACACGTTAAATGTTGTTATGTTGCATTTTCAAATGGCACTATTCGGAATGGAATAAGTACGTGTAGTTGTATTTCTAAACTTTTAATAAATGATTAATAATTTATTAAGTTAAACGCAAATTTTTCTACTTATCGACTGGTTTGTCTTTTAATCGTTTTACAAGACAATAAAATATGATTTTTATTTATGTATCAAACTAGTTGGCAACTATGAATGACTTTTCTGTAATAGTAGTCCTTCAATCCTGAGAACATTTGTTTTATTTTACTCACTCTTTTCTTGGATCAGATCGGATCCCTAAAGATCCTCAAAGAGATCTCCCGGAACCCCCAGATCCGACGGGCTATCGCTGATCTGGGTGGTCTGCAGACGATGGTTAAGATCCTCCAGGATCCTAATCGAGACCTTAAGTGCCTCAGCGCCGAGACCATTGCTAATGTTGCCAAGTTCCGCCGGGCCAGACGAACTGTTCGCAAGCATGGAGGAATTCGAAAACTTGTAAGACCACTCTGTGATACACACATTGTTTGTCAAAATTCGCATTTTTAAATTGAAATTGACTAGTCGTTTTATTGGTAGCTTTCTAAATATTTCCAATCGACTGACTAAAATTTATCTTGCAAAGTAATAGACGCATCACGAGTAAAATACATGTAATATATTTTTTCAAATCTAATCATTAATCTCTCTTTTGCATTTGTTTTAGTTATTGTAATTGTAATTGTGGAATATTCTTGAGAAACGCCTGATCGTCTTAATTAAACACAATTCTTGCGATAAAATCATCTCAAAAAACAATACTATAAACATTGTCTGTTTAATTATACGTAATTTCCTTAAATTGTTTAATTCTAAACATAAAAGCAGTATGCAGCTAAGCTTTTCATTACACATAAAAAGTTTTGTCAAAATGGATATTTTGCCTATTCTTGTATTGTCGATCTGAACAGAATATTGGCCACTTTTGACAGTATTAACTATTATCTACACAAACAGTTTTCTCGGAATTTAAAGAATGTTTGCAACAGTCGAAATTTTATGAATTTTAAAACTATAAGCAAGAAAAGACTATACATTAGAAGTTGGTCATTCTAGAAGTATTAATAGCATGGTTAAGACTTGAAATTAATGGGTTATTATTTTTATTTATGGGTTGAAAAATAGCGATTTAACAATAGTTTTTCCAGTGAATATTTAATGTTTATATAATTTAAACAAATTACTTAATTGCAAGTGAGTTGTTCTTAGCTGTCTAGTGATCGTTTTCCGTTATCATGAAATAGCATATTTTATCATTATTTATTGACTGAAATATCAAACTTGGCTGCTGAAGTATTCTGTACATTCCTCTCTAACTAACAAGGTGACTCTCCTGGACTGCCCCAGTCTAAGCGACTCCACCGCCGCACACGACGACCGTGACATAGAAGTCTCCCGATGTGGTGCCTTGGCCCTGTGGTCCTGCTCCAAATCCACCAAGACCAAGATGTCCATGAAGCGGGCCGGAGTCATCCCCCTTCTCGCCAAACTTCTTCAGTCTCTCCAGTCCAAACACGAGGACATGCTCATCCCCGTCGTGGGCACGCTTCAGGAGTGCGCCTCTGAGGTAAGCGTGCACGCATTCATACACGGTTGTCCCGTTCCTGCCGTTTAGCAAAGTAAACTTTTAAATGATTTTTTGGCCTAAAATGTTCATAAAGTTTTCTTCTTTCAATTTTTCAGGTAAATAGTTTTAGATGTAGATTTTTATTTGGTAAAAACATTAACGTTGCATATTAACTTATTTTACATTATGTGGTTGAAAATTAAATTTAGTTTTAATAATAGTTGTTAAAAAAATAGCGACAAATTAAAAATCCATTGAACTGTGACTGTTAATTTATTGAGTACCTAGCTCTTCTTTTTATTATGTGCCTAATGCGTAAATAGTCAATACTCTTTCAATTAAATCACCAATACATAACTGTAAGATTTATCTTGTCATTAAATATTTGCTGTTCTATTGACACTTGTCGTAAAATATATATTATCAATTAAACTTATATTTTGTTCTAGATACTTATTTCACATAAAACGATACTGGTTTTCCTTTAAAAAACTTTAAAATTAAAAAAATTTACTAAGTGACTTTTTCAGAGTAATGTTTGGTCGTGTCACCAATCTGTGTCAATCGTGTCACCAAAGTTTTCTTACGGTCTGATGTTACAAGGTTACAAGAGAAAACTTTGTTTATCCTATATCATCTAGCGTAGTACAAATATCTATTCTATTTGAACCATACTGCATGAAATGGGAAGTTTAAAAGCAGCTTTAGAGGACTTGCCTTTCATGGGGAAATAGTTACGCAGTAATTTATATGACTGAAATTGGAACTGATTTGCCGACCCGATTATTTAAACGGTACGCAACTACTTATTTGAATCTGTTTGGTCAGCCTCCCATGTGGCGGTTAATGAAACCAAATTAATATCATTTATTAAAGGCTGCTTATAGAATTATTGTTACTGTGTGATATATCACTTCTATTGTATCATAATAAGTAATTTCATTTTCAAACATACATTTTAAACATATACCTTATCTCTATTTATAGCTATAAATATTGATATGTAGAGAGAGATTGATGCAAATTTAATTGTGTAGTGCTATAATGCATAATAATGTGGAGTATACGTGTAGAAAAAAAAAGTGTATTCAACCAAATATTTTATGGTAATTTTTAGTAATATTTTGATAATTTGTTAACTACCAGTTATCTGGTCTAAGCTCTAGTAGACCTTGCAAATGTAAAATTAACATTCAGAAACTAATGTTACGAGAACTTTTGTGCTTCTATTTCAGCACAGCTACAGTGTTGCTATTCGTACTGAAGGCATGATTGAATACCTTGTAAAGAATCTGAAGAGCTCAAATCCTGAACTTCAAATGCACTGTGCTTCTACCATATTCAAGGTAAATACTGCAATTTTTATTTTGCATGGTTTGATTGATAGGAATAAGTCTATATAATATTTTATTTTGGGAAAATTATATTATAGTATTTTATGTTATGTTACTTGTACACCTTACTTTTTCCATAAAACTTTGACACCACAGTAATATTATTTTTTAAATATAACACATACTCCCACGTTGATTATACCGTTTATAAAGTTAGTTTTAATATGATATTTAATTGACTTCGTAAATATGTGTATAACCTTAATAAAATTAAATCGGTAAGTATGTTATCTAAAACAACTGATAAGTAGTACTTTTTTCAGTGATATAATAAGTTTGTATTGAAAGGCAACATTAATTGTCATAAAACTTTAAACTATTTATTATATTATCTGATATTGTTCAGATTATACATAATACACGTGAGTAGTATTAATATTTTGACACTTATTAATCAGAGTTTTCATTCTATTAACAATTTATTGTTTTTGTAAGTTTCTTGTTTTATTATTTCTTGTTAGAATTGACTTCTTCAATTTGATTTTTTTATCTACATTATGTTCGAGTATTGAACAAATATATTTTAACATAGTAGTTTAGAGTTGTTAAAAATGATGCTTAGAAACCCTTGTCACAGATCCGGATAAGTCGTTGGTAAATTATAAATTCTAATTTTCAACAAACAAAATTATTCATCACCCCTCTCATACATACTTCTATTAACGGCGTCTACGTTGAAGAATGCTGAAAATTAAAAAAAATAAAATACGTTTCCTACTGAAATCCAAAATAAAAATTATAGTTGCATATTATGTTCTGTCTTTTTAAAAATATATAAACAATAAAATCATAATTCTTTACGATACAATCTCCCTATTGGCATATCCTTGCTACACGCATGACCTATTATGTGTCACCCGTGCAATCAACATTCTTCCTAGTGTGCCCAAGAGAAGGAAACCCGGGATCTGGTCCGTAACTTCGGTGGTCTGGACCCATTGGTTCACCTGCTTGGAAGTCAGGACAACAAGGAGCTGTTAGCGGCTGCCACAGGAGCCATCTGGAAGTGCGCCATCTCGCCGGAGAACATCCAGCGTTTCCAAGAACTCGATGCTATCAGCAAACTCGTTCAGCTGCTTAACAACCAGCCGGAGGAAGTGAGTACTTGATCTATTTTTAGATAAATTCGAAAACAATTTTTTTACTAATAATGGACTATGTTTCTTTCACATTTTGCTAATATAAATACCTAAATGTTATAACTGCAATTTCATTGAGCAGGATTATTTTGTACAGTGGAATAGTAACATTATACATGATTACGTAGCATCTTTGGATAAATATTTTAATGTAAAAAGGCAGGTTCAGAAAACAAATTTACAATAAATTTAGTTATTTATTATGGCAATTTAAGCTTTCGTTATATGTACCTACATACTCATGCATACATCCCAACAGATTTAAAATAGAAAATTCACCTCTAAAGATTTAATAACTAGAAGCCCAATACAATATTGTAACTTGTGACATTTTTACATGCCAGTAGAGAAATTCGACTGATGGGATGACCTTACGCTTAAACATAGAATGCTGCTTGTTGCCATTTAAATCAAGGGTAGCTTTTTTTTTTATAATATGATAAGATACTTACTTAATAATAAGATACTTACGTAATAAGATACTTACTTAAGTTACAATTTTATTTCATGTAGGTTTTAGAAATTTACTTTCGAAATTTTTAAAAAGCAAAGCCATATCAGTATATGTTATCAATTTTGAACTAATTATGTATATTTGATTCGCTCATCATTAAGCAATAATTTTTTCTCGTATTTTGTTTCATTTTTAGCAATTTTTTCTTACGCATTTAAACCTTTTGTTGTTAGCGATCGTGTGTTCCATACCTGTTTTTCCATCTTTAGATATTTTTTACTAAAACCATTCCGTGCTTACATTATAAAATATCGCAAATATTAGGAAAAACGAATAATTATAACTTTCTCGTGTTAGGTTAATAGCTGATTTTAGATATTTATAAATGACAATTAACTAGCAGATAAACTGAAATACATAAAAACTGGATTAAATTTCAATTCTATATAAATGGTTAGACACGCATGTTAATGCTCTAAGTAGACTGAATTAGTATCGCTTTTTATTTTGATCAACAAAAAATTCAATGGAAGTTCCTCTTCAATTACCGTTTGTCTGTCTTAATCCCGGTGGAAGGGTCTTAATCTCTTAATCTCTCTCAAGAATGAAAAAGCCAGGCCATTGTAACTCGTTATATTCTGACATACCTTCAATTACTTGGCGAGCTAATCGTAGTTTTCGCTGTGTCACAATGTAGATAGAAGCAGCTTTATGAATTGTGTTAATGTCACCTTCTTCCGCACAGGTACTCATCAACGTAGTAGGCGCTCTGGGTGAGATGGCCTCGGACCCAGCCAATAGGGCAGCCATCCGCAAGTCGGGAGGAGTTGCTCCGCTTGTGCATCTGCTCACAGGGACCAACCGAGCTCTGCTTGTCAATGTCACTCGAGCCGTGGGGCAGTGTGGCGAGGAACCGGAGAATATGATGTAAGTGGACTCAACAGTTTGTCCTGTGAAATAGGCATATTGCTTAAATTTATGTATAACCTATCTATAATTATAGACATAAATTTAGAAGTTAAGTGAAGTTAAAAATCGGGCTAGCTTATAAATAGATGTTGTTTGGTATTATATACGTTATATACGCATTATAATTTGTTTCAATTCTTAATTAGAAGCACATGTTCGATACCGAAAGTTTATTAATTATAATAAGCAATATTTCTAAGTAAAACTGTTTTACTAAAGGCATGACAAAAATCAATAAATGTCACATAATAGAATTATTCCATATTGAATTTTTAAAACAACTGATAGATAGCTATCAACCTTAAATAAACAAATCTTATCTAGGTTATCAAAGGATAAATAGTAAAAACCACAACTCCTTATAAAATGGCAGCTATTATATAGCTGTAATAATAATATTGGTAATACGAGATAGTTATCTGTCAGCAGCGTTTCTAATTAATATTCCAATCGATCACATTAACTATGCCTATTATAATTTCATGTACTTAGCCATGTTTACTATTTATATTCTATATAGTATAAATCAATTTCTATTTTTGTTACTTTAGAAAAATAGCATGCCTTAATAAAGATATAAATGCTTCGAAATATGTGTTTACTCCTAATAAACTTTCAGTACCGTGGAACCCTTTCATATATCATATTTCTAAGTTATGTTGAACATTTTAAATGTAAATTAAAGATATTTTATATTTGTAATTATTTCATTCTTAATTGTTATAGAAATTTAAAAAAAATGTTTCTATATTTCAGTAATTTTAAGTTTGATAGTTATTGTGGTATTAAACATAATTTAAAAGCGTGGATGTTTACTCATCTTGGGGACATCGTTAAGATTGGGCTGTCAACTAGTCTAGTATATATTGTAAGCAAACTTTTTATTGGCGAGTTAAATTTCAAATGGTACAACAATAAAGACAAGTGGTTTTGTGTTGATATTCTATATACCAGAGAAAAATGGATGTCGTGTTTTATAAAGTTAGGGTGAAAAAACTCTAATTACACTTTGAAATAATGTAAAACTGAATTTCGCTACATTAATAAATAATTACTTTTCAAGTACATCAAAACACATTACTCATTGTTATACATGTATAAAATAATAACATAATTTTTTGATAATATTTTTATGCTAGCGTATATTGTTTTATCTAATGTTAACCATCGGTTCAAATTCAAATGATAGTCAACTTGAAAAACCTCCCATAAAAATGTCCCACATTATATATCTATCAATTGACCGTCCCATTATACCGATAATCCCGATTCATCTTCATAGCCTATGTCTTTCTTTAGTGTTCAGTAAATAATTTTTTTCCATTCATATTTCAGTATTATCGACAAGTTAGATGGTGTACGACTTCTCTGGTCCCTTCTCAAGAATCCTCGGCCCGAAGTACAGTCAAGTGCCGCATGGGCTATCTGTCCTTGTATCGAGAATGCAAAGGTATTCCTTAAATGTGTAATTATGTGGAGCTTTAACTGTAAACATTACTTTTACCGTTAAACTTACATTTTAAGTAATAAATTGATTCTGTTACAGAAAATAAAAAGGCAAACTTGAATTAGCAATATGATTAACTTGCATAAGTCAAAGTGAAGTATAATTAATTAAAGCAATTATGAAAATTTGCCTTCTTATTTTTATACTATACATTTGTTTTATAAATTGTATCTGTCTTAGTTTTCATTATAACATATTTAGAATGTTTATCTCACTATCTTTGGTAGTAACGAGTGATTTAATAAACGCTAGATTGAATAGCGTTTCAGATAAAAATGCCTTATTAAATTCCAACAAATGAATGAATATAATAGAATGCAAATTTTTCATAGCATATTTAATGATACATTTTGGTGATAACTTTTTTTGTATATAAAATATATTTATGAGTATAAATTACATTCACTGCCTTTAAAAGTGTATAGTTTTTTAATAAAATATCATTCTATGTTTACCAGATACATTTGAAATATATATGTAAGTAATTTTGCTAAAACTAAACGAATTTCTAAATGCCGTATCAATGCGTACAGTGCGATGAACGGTGATGAATTAAAATTAGAATAATAAATCGTAAAATATTTAAAATATTAATCACTTTTTATATATTATCGAAAATTATTAGCAGCGGTTTATTCTTATCAGAAGAAAATGCTATAAATTACCATGTTTTCCCAAACTTTCCTGATTATAATAATAAACCTATCCAACTGGATCTCTCAACACAGGACGCCGGTGAATTAGTGCGATCCTTTGTGGGAGGCCTTGAGTTAATCGTGAGTCTCCTCAAGTCACATGATCTCGAGGTTCTGGCGTCCGTCTGTGCTGCCATTGCCAACATCGCCAAAGATGAGGAGAATCTGGCGGTCATCACGGATCATGGCGTGGTCAACATGCTTGCAAAGCTCACTGACACGGTAACTGCACAGGATTGGGCTTATTATTTAAGCGTTGTATAACTCGATAGACCGGAGTATTAATTAATATTTGTCATAATACATTTTTAATGTTCACTTTTATTCAAAATTTTGTGGCTTTTTATATATCTTTCGTGGCATTTTATGTCTATTTTTTATTCTTTCGACTATGTAGATTATGAATGCATTTTGAAATATGTATGTAGTTGTTTGTGTATATATTACATACATGTTGTGGGGAAATAGTGTCTGGTCCTGCATGGCACTTCTCGTTAAGATGAAAAACTTTTGAGTGCTGTATTTTAATCACGCGTCAAACTTTAAGCAAGATAATTGATTTTTCAATAGAATCTTGCACTTTAATTTAATAAAGTTATGAATAAAACAGAAATACTTTGTACAATATAGTTTGACTTTTCGTAATTTTAAAATGTCATAATTATCAGGCGTTTATAAATATAATATTTTTAATTAGCAAAATCGACATTTCGAATACTTTTGTCATTAAAATATATTTTATTTACGTGTTTTACTGAATTTGGAAATACGTATTATTGTCATAATAAATTTAACAGAAGTCAGTGGCTTGATATTTTGCCTTATTTTTTGTAAACGGTAATATTTTTAGACAATAATTTTTCAATTGAAACAATCTATGTTTATTTTAACAATTGAAAACATATTAATATACAATATTAGTATTTGAATATATTGTCAAATGCAAATGTAATAATATGGAAAATAAAATCTTATGTTTTATTAATATCGATTATTAATAGTGCAACACGCTGTTTTCAAAACAATTGTCTATTTTGCTTTGGAATAAATAGAGATTACATCATATTTTTATAATTAAATGAAATTATTAACGACAACTTCTGAAATCTATTATTACGAGTATAAATGTATTAAAGAGAAATTTAATAATAAATCAGGTTACATGCACATATTATTATAAACACAACCTTTACAACATAAAATTAAATTTATACATAGAGCGTAAACCATTTTCGAAAAACCTTCCTTTTAATTCACTTGCTAGGATTAATTATTTTGAAATGGTCTATAAATCCCCTTTCAGATATTCTCTATCTTTCTCTCACTATTTGTTTTACCTAATCGTCAACTTTTCGACCTACGCTCTGCACTTTTGTACACCACAGGCGGACGACCGTCTCCGACGACACCTTGCCGAGGCAATTTCCCGGTGCTGCAGCTGGGGCAAGAACCGCGAGGACTTCGGTAAGGCTGGAGCAGTGGCCCCGCTGGTCAAGTATCTGCGCTCCAGCGATGTAGGTGTCCATCGATCCACTGCACGAGCACTTTTCCAGCTGAGCAAGCATCCGGAGAACTGCAAGACTATGCACGAGGCGGGTGTCGTCAAGCTTCTGTTGGGCATGGTTGGAGCGGCTGTGAGTCTTCACCTCCTTCAGCCTATTTTGTTCACCTTGACCGATTTTTGGTTTATAGATTTTTTTTATATAAATTATTGAAATATTAATTATATAATAATATTTTTATCAATATTCATTGAATAAATTGTAAAGTTATCTGATATTATTTTTTAAATTTTCATCTTAAAATAGTCCGACTTTTTTGTTTGTTATCCCTGAGATTTCAATATAAGGCAAATAACTAATAATATTACAGAAACGTTTTCTTTATGCTTAATCAGGATGAAGTACTCCAAGAAGCGGCTGCAGGTTGTATTGGAAACATCCGTCGTCTTGCACTGGCCAATGAGAAAGCAGATCAGTCTGAGAGTAAGCGACGACAGGCAACAAGTGGCAAGTCGAGATGAACATTATTGACTGCCACATGATCGGTTCTCATTTAAACTACACTTCATTAACTAAATAGTACCTAATCTGCTGACTCATTTATTAATTGTGCCTCTTCAAGATTTATAGGCCAAGAATATTATTGCTGCTAAATTATTTATATGTTTGATTATTTAATTGTTATAATTTGATTCTTCTATATATGATGATTGTTTTTTAAAGTAAACTGTGATATAATTGTTGATTAAACCGAAATAAACATAAGACTTTTCTTGTGATATTAATATGTACATAATTGACTTTTGTTTTCCATGTGTGACTTTTCCTACTATTAATATGGTAATTATCCAATTTTTTTTACGTTCTAAATTAGTAAATAAGCGTGTACATTAAATAAACGCAATTAATTAATGTAAATGATGCAAACACAACTAATAATTTCAGTGAAGTTGTAAAACAAGGTTACAATCTAATAAGTTGAAAAAACATTACATTATGCAAGTACAACATCAAATTGTTCAAAATAACGGAAATCAGGAATAATCATCCTATAAACAATATGTATTCAATTCCAGTGTGTAGGTATAAAAGATACCTACTAAAGAATGACAAGATGCGTCACTGGCATCTTTTACTATATTAAAAAGTGGCTATGGGCCCCCGTTTTATTTTGGAGTAAATAAATTGAATTTACAGTGGTTTCTTGTTGTAACAAAGTTTTCTAGGAGCCAAGAAAGGAACTAAATTACGATCTCACAAGTATACGTATAGTAAAAATAATAAACTAAGTAATTAGTTTATTTACTACTTTTATAATAAGTAAATTCAACTGTACATATTAAATAAAATAGTATGCCTATTATTTCTTTCGAGCACCTAACTTTTCTATCTTTCAATTTAATACTTGAATAGTATCACTATGAAATAGAATATTTTTCTAAAGTAGTTAGATATACATACCTTAGTGTTAATGTGTACATATATCTTGTAATTTCTAATATATTATTATTGAAGATTTATTTATAAAATTAAACAGATAATGTTTAAATAACAAATGACCATCTTCGAAATTGAACATAATTTTTCGTATTTTATTTTTCTCAGATTAGCCAAAACAATTTGACAGTTACGCATCTAGTCGTTCTTCAGTATTTTTGCTAGATATGCATACTTTGGATAACTGTTTATTCTGTAAAAACTGTATAAACCATTTAATTTCATTAATTTATATATGCAGAAATTACTAGGTAATTGCTTGTTACAGTGCAAATGTCTAAAGTATTGCAATTTTATCTTTAATTTAATATATACATAGAATGAATAAACAAGTTTTAAGTCTGGTAATATCAAATAAATGCCAATAAAGCTATCAGGAAAAATAGTGAAATGAATTTCCCAAAATTTTTTTAATTAACTGGCTATTTATATGCAAATAAATTGTTATCGTTCTTAGACGCGGCAGCACCGTTAAGCCAAGAAATGTCACAGATTTAATCATTATGACGCCAACACCGATTTTTAATTGATAAGTTCAGGCTAGTTCATCAAAAATTCACTTTTTAATCCATGTAATAGCCAGTTGCGCGCCAATAAAATATTCAAACTAAACTTTACATTAATTAAAAGCTATCATTTTGTAAGGTATCAATTCGATAAATTATGTTTTTTTCTTATATCAAAACGAAATCGTGTCGCAAAAATGAAAGCATAAACGAGCAGAAATAATGTCACAAATCAAATGAGCAATCGATATTTAAAAAGGCGTCAGAAAGTATGACATTTAACTAAAAAATATAAATATTGTTGGCTCCCGTGTCTTAAATAGTTATCCCACGTGTATTTTTTGTTTGCGAGCTTGCTTCAAGTGGCGATTTTGTAATGTATACTCGTACAAAGCTGCATTATTCAAATATTGTATTAAACTTCCATAATATTATGGTTAAATTCAGGTTCGATAATTGAATAAAAAATTTTGCTTGCAGTGGTAGTTATCATCAATAAGTTAATTACGATAAAACAGTGGTTACAATATAATAGCAAGCTATGAAATATCAGTTGTAGAAGTACTTATCTTAATAAGTAATATTAAATTTTCTTTTATAAGTTTTAAAAAACGAGCGCGATTAGTAACCCATAAAATAATAACTTCTTAATTTATTAAAATATAGATACTTTAGCGAGCAAATATTGAATCTTCTACTTATTCGATGAATTACCTGTTCCACATTTATTTGTTAAAATACTTCATCATATATGCAAAGCTACCCATTTTAACCACGTAAATCACAAAATGAAGAAAATATACAACATTCAATTCCATTTAATAGAATTTATTTTGGATTTTCACAGAAACACAAGTCCAAAGACAATTTAGAAAGAGGTATGTGGCCGAGCTGTAGTGAATCGAGGATTGTGCAGCTGCTTGGTAATTCTGTGACGCAATGGGAACTTCAGTTTGCTATCCTAAAAAAGACAAATTGTGTTAAGATAAAGTATAAGAAAAACTACAAAATTACACAATCACATTATCAGCGATAAAAATATTCAATCACTTGAGTAAATTTAGTTATTAAAATTATAGAAAATTAATGAACATTAGTCTAAGATTCTGTACCAAGTAAAAAAAATTAGACGTACAGTAAAAATAGCTGTGAGATGAGACTAAACTCGAAATACATATAATTAATTGCATTATGTTGCGCTAATTATAAACAGTAGAAGATAATCAAATGCATATTTAATCAGGGTTCCCACGCTTTTTCCCCCAGTTTTCCCTGATTATTTTCCAGATTTAACAAAACCGACGAGACATTTAGATTGAATACATGTTTGCTATATATTCAAGGATAAGAATAGCAGTTTAAAAAATCTACTGAATCAAAATTTTGGGGGCCTCATAGGAGGCTCAATATCAGAATAAAAAGATATTTCTTGTAGTAAAAGTTTTATTGCAGATCTGAACTAATTACAAAAATAATAAAATTGGGCACCAAATCTGCTGAAATCCACGGATTCGCTGAAGATTCCCATCTCTGTATATTTTCCTGTGTATTAAAACTATTATTAACTATATAAATTATGTTAATTAATATTTTTAAAATTTAAATGATAAACAAATTTGAATGTAAGCTGTATAATGTGTTATATATTTTAACAATTGCATGTAATTTAACAGATAATAACAGTAGTACTAACAAATAATGAAAAAAATAGAAAACATGCGATGTTTAGAGTTAATTACAGTTATATACAGAGTTGCAATACTATTTAGAAGTATTTAAATATGTTAAATTGATTATGAAATGCAATGTACTGTTCAGAGTTCAGACAGAACCATCTAGCTTGACCCTCTTTCATTTTGATTGATACAACTTTGATTTTCCTTATTTGATTTCCTATTTAAAAAACATAGAAAGAATTTCTCCTGAGTTTTTTCTCAGTTTATAAATTCCCTGTTTTCTAAAAAAATTCCTGAGTTTTCCCTGAGGCGTGGGAACCATGGTTAATATATATTAAACGCATATAAATTATTTTTTTAAACTGAAGTGATGAACAATCGTGCATAGTAAAAAAATAACACAAATTTGAAATCTTAATACTGAAAACGTCGCAATATTCGTTAGTAGATTAAAACCTCAGTTATAAAAACGTAAGTCACAACTTACATGGAACTGAGTCATGTGTGTACGTCTACACTTGCTTGCTGGAATAGACTCAATGCGAATAATTTGGATGGAGGTAGGTCGAGCTCTATGCCTGGCTCCCATTTCTCGGTAGCACTGTGTGACAGCTGATGGAGCAGTTAAATCACGAAACTCTTTGTACATATTGTGGGTACCACTTCGAGAATTGTACCGGAGCCAGATCCCGTAATTCTTAACTGAGAGTGGCTTCTTCGACCCAATCTGGTTAAAAAAATTTCAATTTAATTAATAATTCAAACAACTACATTTATCGGTAATTGTTTCATATGTACAATGTGACACACAATTGTATCATAAAAACAAAACTAGATGATATTACAGCATGAGCATACATATCTAGATATCACTTCGATGTTTTTCTAAACTGAACAATTACACAACTAGCTAAGACATTGCTATTCATATATATCGTCATCTAATAACTTCACCAAGATCAAACTAGTATCAAGTCAGTAAACGACATTAAAAGAATGCTAAAGTCAACTTATTTAGTTAATCATATCTTTGTTTATTTAAAAGTTACTATAAGATTTAAGTAGATCATTGATTAATGAAAGATGTACAATTTGGTTGTTTTCTAATGACTAATAAATCCCTGACTATTGCTAATTTTTAAAAATATAAAATAATTTTTTTTACAAATCTAATTTAGAAAAATTAGAAAACTTAACTCTGTCAGTGAGAAATGTCTAGTTAAAAAGAATAATAATATCTAATTAAGCAAATAAAATTATTTAAAAAAACAATTAAACAAAATATTAAAGAAATCTAAAATTGAATTACAGATATTATTAGTTAGAACAAAGATCATTCTATATCCAATTATCAAGGAATTATTCTTCCATTTTGTATTCAATGTAGAGTTTTATGCAATGATTAATTACCAATTTAAACGATTACAATAAAATACAATTATAAGCATATCATATCATATCAAACTTTATAAATTTGATAATCTCAATTTCAAAATTAAATGAAACATAATTTCAATTACTGACTAAAAAAACTCATATTGAATATGTAAAGGATGCTTATACAAATGTCGCTAAAAAAAGATATATTTATAAACTTTCCTATTGTTTTACTTGTTTAACAAGTGTAGTCTTTGTTAAGATTAAAACTAAAGTTAAATTAAGCTTTCACGTGATATCAAAAGATTACTATATTTACATTCAATTTAACATTATTAAGAGATTCCTACGAAATCAATAACTAATAAACAAAAAAAACTTAGATTAATAGTTTTAATATTTCAAAGTTTGAAATTGTATAACAAGCTAAGACTTATCAGCATTTAGTTTTACTTCAGAGATGTGAAAGTGAAACTCAAGTGAAGTCGGTAAAATATGCACACATATTTATACAATGAATACAATATAAAGCCGTTTAAAAAAATTAAGTGTGTTAAAATAGAAGACATTATTGTAGTTAAGATATGTATTTACTCAATGATTTTATAATCAAATAACATGATGGTAAGAGTCTATCACATTTGCTAGCTAAACAAAAAATTTGACACAAAACTAGTGTAGAACGCAGAAATTTATATTCTAATAAATAATGAATTATTAGAGCTAAAGTACTTTTCCAGTACATATTTTCACATCAGACGCCGATGTTACAATTAGATAATAATTATGTCCAAATTAGAAAAAGCATAAAATAATACATAATATTAAATGTGTAAATAATTAAGGTGATTACATATTCTAATGCACAAACAAAAGCAAGTTATATTCAAAATTGTCGATTTTGTGAATATGTTGGAAATTATCTTTCAAATGATTAAGTTTACCATATAAATTCTATATTCCTTGTAAAGTTAATATAAACTTTAGTGTAATATTAAGCAAGAAAACAATTCCAAAAAATCACAAAAATCATACATTGCATTCTTATTAAAGCTGAAATTCTAGATTATATAAAATATATATTATATAAAAATTAATAATGTGGCAGACAATGATGCTCGCCATTTGGAAAAAGTATTCAATATTATCAATTGATACACTAATTTGAAGCTTGAAAATATACAACAAGCTAAAAGACTATTTATATGTGCATCTTATTTAACTATAAAAAAATAAAATAATTCAAGTCGGTAAAAGATGCAGTATTTCATAACATTTAAACACTACAATACAAGAGCATACATTATTATGTTAGTTCTAATAATATATGAACCACACATAAATGTTTGTCTCAATGTAAAAATTTAAAACTTGAAAGTGTATAACAAACTAAAAGACTCATATTTAATTACACAAACATTACAATCTTTGAAGTTGGTAAATAATGCTGCAATTGACAATATTTTAGAACATAATATACAATACATATTAATTAAAAATGTATAATGTGGCAGACAACGATGCACGCCATTTGGAAAAATGTATACTATCAATATATTTCAATTGATACACTAAAATAAATGAATGTCTGTCTTAATATTTAAATTTGAAGCTTGAAAATGTACAACAAGCTAAAAGACTATTTATATGTGCATCTTATTTAACTATAAAAATCCAAATATATTTCAAGTCGGTAAAAGATGCAGTAGTTCATAACATTTCATAACATTTAAACACTACAATACAAGAGCATATATTATTATATTTATGTTAGTTCTAATAATATATGCAACAAAAATAAATGTTAGTCTCAATGTAAAAATTTAAAACTTGAAAATGTATAACAAGCTAAAAGACTATTCATATATGCATCATATTTAACTACAAAAATATTACAATTTTTGAAGTCGGTAAAGGATGCAACAATTCACATGATTTTAGAATGCACACAATACATACATTTATTAAACATTTTTTATTGTGCAGATAATAATGCACACCGTTATATAAATATTAAATAAATAAATAAACATTTTTTATTGCGCAGATAATAATGCACACTGTTATATAAATATAAAATAAAAAATCTATTAATAATATTAAATATATTTTAATGTATTTACTAAACATTGATAAATAAATGTTGTATCAATACTTAATGTTTAAGAATGTACAAAAGCTAAAATGGTTGGAAAATTACAAAAGCTCTGAAATCTGTAAAATATGCAGTAATTCATAGGATTTAAATTTGCAAACTTTGCACAAAACATGATATACTATAATACAAACATAGTGCAACACCATGAATCTGGAAATATAATCTAAACTCACCAGTTCACAGGAGACAATCTCGCCATTACCCTTCTTCATCTTCTTTAATTGACGAATGAAATACCAATATCTTGACTTTGCTGTAACATTATCACAAGCAAAAATTCTCATTCTATACAATGGAGGGTTTGTTTCCTTCAGGGATGGCAGCTTCCTCCCAACCACCATATATTCACGAAGCTGTAATTTAGAGAATATAAAAACAAAATTAAAAATAACAATATTTTAAATAAATTTAAATTAGCTTGATTTAAACATTAAACTTTTTAATTCAATAATGAATACTGTGAAACCGCTTGATTAGTCTCAATCTAAATAAAAACATGTTTAATTTATGACAATGAAATTAATTTTTTTAAATTACGAAATAATAGATTTGCCATTAGTCAGATTAACAAATAGAACATTAGTTTCTGTTTTGTTGAATTTTATGTATGAGCTCTATCCAGGTTTGAAACAATTGCTGCTTAATGAAAGCTAACCCCTAAATAAACTAATGTTAGCAATTGTCTGGATATTAAATTATACATGTATATAGTTTAGAAGAAGATACATTGCTTCACAAAAAATACATACATATTTAAAAAATTAATTGTTACTTAAATTTCCAATGTTTACATTAAAATTAAATAACAGTTTATATAATATCACTAATCTTCTGTCAACAGATAGCAAAATAGAAAAATATCGCAGAAATTATACATGTCTCAACTGGGCAAACAGTCTTCTACTTGCCAGATGGCTATGCTTACCACTACACCATTGGGACATTGGCTAATAATCCAAATAAGTGCTTGGTGTATATACATATATAAAATAAGGCTAAACAGCCACAACAATTGGCCAGCTTAATGAATGTGTTACGTAATAACATGACAATACTAAATTAACAAATGCATGCCAGCTGACAAATTGAAGTAACTGCTTATCCAAGCCAATCTTAAGATATTACTATCACTCACGACAGTAACTTAGATAAAATATCACACAGGTTATCAACAGATAATAACACAGAAAATGATTGTCTCAACTAGGAGTCAAACCTTGAGTCTTCCACTTGCTGGGTGTCTATGCTTCATTTATTAATTTAATATTGTAGTGTTATTATGTAACACCTCTGAGGTATTACATGTTTAGCCTTAGTTTATATATGTATATATACCAAGCATTTATTGTGGTTATTAGCTAAAGACACATGTCTATAGTATGCTAGACTCTCAGCTAAATAAGAAAATACATAGGCCATCAAATTAACCAAAGCTTATGCCAAAGAATATATCTTTTAAATGCTTATGACATGCAATGATATGGTGAATAATTGTATATTATTATAATAGATGTCTGATTTTGCTACCCATAAGAAAAGTTTGAGCAGACACTGACTCTGGAAAACACTTTAAATATATCTAAAATGTCATCCTTGGAATTGAATCTTCTAGAAGCTTCAAGTGCATGAAAAAGTCCATCAAAGTTCTGAATCCATTATTTTCCTGTTTGTCTTTTTTCTCACTCCAGCAATACATTTTTCAGAAATTACAATATTTAATCTTAACTGAGTTCTTTTAAACCTTGACAACACTAACACCACCCTTGGTTATTGTTACATTTCAGTTATAAAACTACAATACTTTAAAAATCCAATAGCATTACCATTCTTTTCCACCAGCCAAACTTTTTCAATAGTTAACCAGTCGTTCTATTTTTACTAGCCATGACCTTGTGAAATCAAATTAAAGAAAAAACTTAGCTGGTACCTGCAACAACATGGAGCAATAATATGAAGGAGGATTGATTTCATTAATTTACATGAGAGAATGAGTAAAATAAATGTATGTCAGAGATGATAATATAAAATTGTATTTCTTTAAAAAATAAAATAAAATATATAATAAAACATAAAATCTATTTGTAGTACTTCACTACTAATTTTGGGTAAATTTTTAAAATTTGTAATGCAATGGTTGTTTATAAGAAAAGTACAACATCTAGTAACCCTGGGGCCTATTTCATCTTGTGTCAAATTAAGGTATAGGTACCTAAATTTTGGTTATTTTTAGGTACATCTACTTCATCTCCAATTAGTTAATGTATATAGGTATTACACCTTACTTATAATATTTTTTATAATATTGTTAAACTAATAATATAATATAAAGTATACATTAATGTATATATTATATTAATATAAAGTATAACATTACATACAATGTGTTCAAAAAAAGAAAAAAACTTAAATAAAACAGCCAAACCATTGAACTGTATAGTTCATTAAATACAGTTCTATGAGCTAAACTCAGTATTCCTTTATTGAATACATAGATATGTCCAAACTGTTTATTAATATTTTTTTGGTAAATACCAGTATTTTAATATGAATGTTATCAATAATATACATTGCTATATATTAATTTTTTTATCGCCAAAAATGGCAAAAAGCTGGTTAGCTACAGACAATTTTAAAATATATAAATTCATTCAAACCAC
>JAYRBW010105358.1:0-18946 GCA_036023295.1 Invenusta paracnida
CAGCTATGTGAAAAACACCCTATTTTCAACTATCCTATATTACCTACTACATAGTTCGCTTAGCTTTACTAGCTATTTAACTGTTTGATATAAGTATATATATATATCATTATAACAGTTTTAATAAATATACTTAAAAATACAGTTAACTACTGTAATACGAGTATATATATATATATATATAATTATAAAAATGTTGGTAATATTTCAAATAGCTTTACATGTACATAAAATACAAGATGTATATCTATAATCATGAAAACAAGAAACAAATAAGAACAATTAAATAGGAAAATTGTATTTAAATAATTGTACATAAAAATATTCTAACGCATAAGTAAACTTGCAAAAAAGTTTGAAGATGGCGATAGTAAGCTGGAGTATTTTTCGCTATTGCAACGCGAGAATTCTGTTCGCCAAGCTGAACTAATGTTGCCAGACGCTATTCGTGTTGTTGCACCAATCCTTGGTCACGAGCTTCTGCTAAGTATCTTTTTATAGCCGTTTCCCACAGAGAAACGGAAGTTTGAACAATATTGAGAAAAAGGAGAGTACGGATGGAGCCATCAGAATATTGCGTTAGAATTTCTGGTATACTCGATTCACCTGCTCTTCTGTGTTCTGTGCGTTGTCAAAAATGAGCATACGACGTTGCCCATCTTGAGGTAGTGAATCTCGTAAGTAGTGTATAAAATCAATAAATCGATCAGCACTCATACCTTCTTCTTATTTCTGGGGCTGCGCCTGGGTGCTATATGCGTCCAATTCCAGTCAGGTACGTTAACACGAGTTTGGGGTTGTTGAATAGTGCTTACTTATCGGTTGAGGGAAAGGTCTTGTTTCTTCTGTTGGTCCATCTCGGGCATTCTAGGAGGATGTGTTTGGCTGAGTCTACTGTAAAGATTGTAATGTGTCATGCATAGACTCATACCTTCTCGCAGGAGATCGCGTAGGATAAAACCTGCGCAAACAGCAAATGTCATCGTTAAATTATTGCAACTTCGTCGCGTATTCACAATGCGTACTGCTCTTTCTCCGCGTCGTGCCCTATATGACTGCATTTATACCAAGCGTTGATCCCAATAAGCGTCGTTGCTTGACATCTTCGGTGTTTCTCTCTTATCTTCCAACTTTAAAACGATCATCTGTCTCTCAAGACACTTGGCTAGGGTTGTTCGACTAATCTGTGACATAATGACGAATTTTCGCATTTATCTGTTCCAATGTGTATTCCAGATGGTTCTTAATCATATCGACAGTGATCTTGGACAATTCAGGATAAACATGTTGATGCTGCTGTCGAAATTCTCGAAGGGGTTTTTCTATTTTTCTATTATTTCATAGATCTCTGCTGACAATTCCCCAAACAGTTGCCCGTTTTATACCCAGATGATTAGCTAACATGATATATTTTTTCATCACCTCTGTTGTAACTTGTAGATAAAAAGTAAACTTTGCTCATTTTGTGTCAAAATTTTATTATAGGGCACGGTGCACATGGAAACACAAACAAGTTACCACCAATTCTAACTAATAAAAACAACTGTTTATATACATAGCATAAAAATATATTTCGAATTCTGTTGAAAATGTTGTATTCAGTTCAATTTATGTTTCTGCATAACTGTTTCTACCCATATTTCATTTATTCGATTAGTTAGAATTCTTCAAGCGTGGAGATAAACACCGTTAAACATTTATATAATTATTGTTCAATATTTGTATATTTCTGTCCTGATATGTTTATACTAAATGTTCTGATAAATAGCAGATATACACTAGACATCTAGATACTAGCAATTGTCAAATTGTGTATTCGTAAAACTGTTATGTCGTGCTCAAAAGTATATGCGTAGGTATAAATACTGTTTTAGTCCTATTTTTAACATCACCAAACTGTAAAAATAGGATGCGTGTAAGCGTCTTAAGCCCATCCTTTTCACTTTTGTGATTTTGTTTTGCTTTTCGCCATTTCGCTTGTAGATATTTTTTGTTTTTTCCTAAATAAATTTAAATTAAATTCAAAATCAAATTCAAGCTCGAATATAATTTTTTGAAATAATAATATATAGGTACAGAATTTTATATGATTAAATTTGATTTAATATGATGTAAATTATATCACTCGTTTATGTATTTAATGTGTTTAATGTCTCCAATGAAAAGTGTTAAATTTTTTAATTCATTTAATTTGGCCTGGATTTGATTCGACGAAATGCACGTTTTTTTTATTTGAATTCTCGGCTGTCTATATTTGATTGGAAAAGCATATAAAAACATTGTACTATAGAATATCTAAGTTTTCTATTCATCACCTACATGGAATACCAGAGAACTCGACTCAACTTGGCCTGCATGTAATGAGGATACTCGCAGAAAGATTTAAGAAATTGCAGTCCCAGCTCAACGCGACGGATCTGCTCAGTTGTGCGCACATCAGGCCGAAGAGTCAGAATATACTTCATATCTTCGCTTAATTTCATCTGAAAACAATGGACAACATGAAAGTTAAAAAAGGAGATACAGATAAACACAATCAAAACTAGAAATTAACTATTTTTAGTTAATATAAGTGGCTTTCACATTCCAACTTTTACATTCTATGGCTTGAAATAGATTTACCTTATAGATACCTACTCTAAAACGTATTTACAAAATAAGAAACAACCTGCTCCTTGCAACTTTTATTCTACACTTGAAAACAAAGCTTACAAAAATATATACTTAACAGATATAGGAAAGTGTTACAAGCAAAGATACACAACCAACATGATTATTATTTGCTAAAAATATAAATGTGTGTACCATGCTAATAAATAATTGTATAATTTATTTTATAACATATTATATAATAATATTTATTCGTTATATTTTAAACAGTTGTTATTTTAATTTCTTCCATTATTGTTGTATATCAAAAATTATAATTAATTATGTATGTACACATATATATATATGTTGTTATTAGTATTATTACATATGTTATATAAATTACATGTTTTTTAGTCTGAAAGTATTTCTTGTCAAACTGAAGATCTTTATAGTGACCTCCGATGGAGACAGCTGAGTTGTCCACCTCTATCTCCAGAGCGAGTTCAGTGAATGACTTCAGGTGTTTGTCCAGCTCTTTGTCCTTGTGTCTAAAATATGTATTTTATGCCCTTCTTAATCAGAGGTGTATAAACCCGTTATACATTAATGAAAAAGATACTCTTTTGAGAATAAAATGCGACAAAAATTAATAAGTAATAATTAATTAATAATAAATCAATAAAATGGATAATCATTTCCCTATCATACATGTAATGATATATAATTCCCGGATATTGGAATTTAATAAAATGTAGATATCAAAACACAGTGTTTCGTTGTTTTTATAGCAGTACACTGCAATATTTTTTCGCTTTATAATATTTATTACAACACAGGGCATTTAGTAGTTAAAATATTTCTTTATTAAACAAGCTATTTGGCATAGATTTTGTATAAGAATATTATGTAAGGTATTAGCACACTATATTTTGCGTAATTTTTAAATAAACTAGTGCCATATTCTTTATCTGTTGAGTTTTACGATTTAAAAATTTTAATTCACATTAAATCAAATTCTTACTTCTATTTAAATCAAATTTTGTTTTCCAATATTTTAATATCGTGGAACTATTTTTAATATGTCTTCAATAACTATTTTCTAGTAAACGATAATTGTATGCAATTATTTCTACTGAAAAATAACTTGAAGTTATCTATTTGAAATATATAGAGATATTCCAATTTAAACCTTATACTAAACTGAAATAGCAAAGAAATTACTCATCAAGTACGGCAATCCAGGACAAACAGATAATCACTCGGCGAACTACTCGCGTGAAAAGTTGCCTCAACTGAAAGAAATATAAAAACATATACATAATTAAGATGGAAGAATTTTTCCAATCGCTTCATACCCAAATGTAAAATGTGTTTCAGTCTTTAGGGAGCTAATCAGTGATAAGCAGAGTAACAAACCGAGGTCATCACGATTAAAGTACAAACACTATGACCGTTTGACCACGGTCGATTGGCAATGAAGGCTTACTAGCCATTAAGGCAAGTCTGTATCACACTACTATATTAGAATTAATATCAATCAATAACAAGGGATGTTTAACCACAACAACATCATGTATCTCTTTAATGACTCAGATCACTGAGTACAGATCAAAAAGATCAATTAATCGTTTGAATAATTGAATTAGTTAATTAAACATACCTACACATACCTTATTTTAATAATTTTAATCTAAAAATGTAGATAATAAATATTAGATTTATTGTAAAAATAGTATATATAATTTTTTTAGTGTAAAAAGTCACAAATGTCCTATACAGCATAAACCTATAAAATATAAATTCTTTTGTATAACAATCTATATAGTAATTAGTCTAAATGAAAATATCGATCTCAAATTGTATTCCGATATATCTAATCACATTTATTATATGTATACACATTACCTGCAGCCATATATAGAAGATAACAAAAACATGCTCTGATCTCGTTTATCATTTTTACCTGATTCTCAATAAAATATTGTAGTCCTTTAATGTAATTTTCTTCCATTATTTTAGTTTTAAAACAATACGTTTCATTTTGAATATTAAAAATCACCTGAGCAACAAAGCCCCCATTAATTCAATTTCTCTGTATTATGTACAAAATACTAATAACCTGAACCCAAGTGATATTTGTATACCAACCACACTAGTTACCTTGCCAACCGTTGACATTTCATTTATTAATAGTCAGTCTAGTGCTTCATTGTCTCTTTATTCTTTCTTTCTATCTCCCTTCGCCATAATACATAATTCTGTTTTATTTTAGAATATGCTCTGATTGAAAAATTGAGATCACACAGCGCAGACATTTAAAATGGTTGTTGCTTGCTACAAACATGACGGGATGAAAGACTAACAAATTGCTGGAACATTCATCCTCCCATTCATTTATACGACTCCTCATCAACATTTCACGTCAAAATAGCTCATAACGGAACATTGCATGTTCTTAAAGAGAATGGTTAAGTTCTATTTTATCCTTAAAGAATAAATTTACATCTAATACAACTTACTCGCTGTTTGCTGTACGTGACTTCAAAGCAAACTATTTACCAAATCTATAATATTATCTATACGTCATGAAAAATATTGCCATTAAAAATATGTATTCTTCATCTTATTGAGTTTTTACATGAAACATGATATAAGAGCAACTATATTATCAATTTATTTAAAAAATTGTATATTTTAATTTAGAAAATTATTATTTATGGAAATGTATTTTGTGATTATTATATTATTAAGAATGAGTAGTATTATATACAATTTCATATTATACAAATAAAAAGAGTTCATAACCTGAAAAAAAAGTGTCCTAATGATATGTTTTAATTAAATTTAAAATTAAATAAAACTAGTTTAATTAACTGAAAATTATTGTTGGTTTGATTTCATAGTCTACCAAAATGGTTTAACGCACATTTGTCTAGAAGTAAAAATGATCATGTTTTATTGTATGTTCAAAATATCCACATAAAAAATATTTTTTCTCATAAGCAACACGAATAAGTGTTTTTGCCTTTATTGAAATTAAAAAAATGAATTGAGAATCTATTTTTTTAGGATTTAGACTCTTAGTATATGTGGTTATATACAAATTTCAATATCACGAAGGCGAGGTGTCTAAAACACTTCCATTACTGTCATCTTGAATTTATTTATATTAAATTGATCGGTGAATGCGATTGCGTATTAAAAAGAATCGAAATTATCGATCTTTTGTATTGTAATGACTGTCACATATACATACACTATGTGCCAATATAATGAAATATTTTGTTTTCACAACTCCTGCGAAATTGCAATAACTTCGGGTTTAAAAACAGTAAATGTATTTTAGTATTGATTTATTGATGAGCAAGATTTTTACCTCCTATATCATAATATACTGAATAGTGGATTTATAGTCATCTATTTAAAAGTATAACTTATTCTATGTTTGCTATAATGTTGATGTGAATGAAGCTGAAATAAGCTTCAAATTTATGTAAACTTACAAATCTACAGAATACTATAATTGTATTCATTATATTGAAAATGTGATAATATTCGCCATAAGATAAACGTAACATGTAAAACTATCCTATAGTATAAATGGTTTTTTATGTATCTAAAGTACTTTTTGTCATATATTTAGTTCAGCTTACCTAATAGGCATTTTTTCAGAGTCATATAAGACGTTTGTAGACTGCACACTTATTGTTATAGGATGCATGGACAGACTAGGAGGTTGTGTCAAATATCTATGTATATGTGCCAATATAAGTTATGTAATAGTTTCACTTTATACTCAGTAATTTAAGCTCTTGTTCTTGCTAAATACAAAGCAATCGAATAATCTTTAAATGCACCAAATAACATTTTTTGTGTATATACATTTAGAATACATGATACACATTTTTCACTTCAATAAAACAATTAATTGGACAGTTCTGAACTAATCCTACAAACAGATCTCATTGCTACTATTAATTACTAGTGTTGAACGTACACCTATCTTACTAAAGTGTAGAATATAGAATTGCATCAATAGAATTTACATATAAGAATAAAAATTTGATAGAGAAATTTGTACACTTCTTATACACCAGATATTAAAACAGATGTATACACAAAACTGTTTAACAAGAAATAGAGTAAAACTGTGAATAAATCTTTTGAAAATTTTTACATTAAGTGTATATCTTGATAATGAAAATATATATAAAGTATATGCAAAAAATGTATACCAAAGATAAAATTAGTAAAACAATATTTAAACATAAATACACGTTTTATTTCACAACCTCAAGTAATTTACATATTATACCTATAAATACACTGTTGTATTTCATAAGCTCTAGTTATAATTTACATATACCTATAAATACACTTTTTGATTTCCTTTACTTCGAATTGATTGTATCATGTATCGTAAATAAATACTTTCACGCAAAATTTCCTATTGCCTTCAGTGAATGTCTAGTGGTGGTAGTAAGAGGTGCATTATCAGTACTGAACCTGCATTATACATTAAGATGCCACCTCCAAATCAAGCCACAATTAACACATCAACAACCTCCCCATGAAACCAAATGTACCCCAATTCACCTTGCCCATGTGCCATTATCAGAGAGATCATTAGGAATTGTATAGCCCAATTTGTAAACAGAAGTGGGGTACCTCAGTGGTAAATATGTATAGATACATGTTTGCATATGCCCTCAACAGTATCTTTAAAATGCCTCGGAGCAAAAGTTAGAAGGATTAAAAATGTAATTATGTAGATATACTTGTATTAAATACATATACATTTGGTATTTATGTATATTAAATTGCTCCTTCATTTTCACTTAATGACCACTAAATACAAAATATATTCTACATATTAAGTAACTTCTTCTATGAAGGCGAAAAAAATCTATAATTCTCAGAAAAGCTTTATTTAAGAAAATCATTCAAGAGAGACATACACTTATGAAGTTACTTTATGAGAAATTGTGCTTATTCATTTTATCAATTATTAATGTATTGAAATATTTTTAAGGCTAAATTTATATATTAATTAAAGTTTAGTGAATAATCTATAAAGTGTTATACATGTAGATAATATGTGTATATATAAAATGATTTAAACAAGTATTGTTCTTCGTATAGATATTTTACAATTGAAATGTGTGCATAAATTTCAATACTAAAGTTGCAATCATATATCAATTTAGCGTATAATATTTATTCGTAAATAATTTTTGGTGCTTCAAGATTAACCTTGTTTTAATAAATATTTAATCACTTCCAAAGTAAGCATATAGAAGAAATATGCAATAAATTATTGTTCAACTTTGACAACGTTAATTGATACAATAATTTAAAATGAAATCATAATGGAAATACGCAATTAAAAGTACATTAATTTATCTAATGAATTTTCATACATGCTTACATATGTGAAAAATAATATTTAGGAACTATCTACAAGGTTCATAGATATGCATAATTTAAAGTTAATGCATTGATTTTAATGTCTTTTGTACTTCATAAATTATATATTTCGACATTTAAAACATACACGACTTTGGAAATAAAATTTAAAAAATTAATTCTACTGGATAACGTTTTATATTAATAATAATTTTTCCTTATTGTGACTGTTTAAATTTTCTAAAGTTTCTAAAGTTACTACATTATATGAATATAAATTGTTATCCCACTCCCATGTAAATCATTAAAATAACAGAGACGATTAACTTTCGTGAAACATTGTAACATCCGTATTTTAAAATGTTATGTCAAGCGATGATATTGCATAATAATTGCAATTTTGCAATATGGCTGTATTCTTTCATAAAATTACACTTAAAATATTTCAAAAGAAGAGGAAATGTACCAAAATAGTTCATTTTTTATATGGAACCACCAAGTGTACCTATCTTGTAAAACTAAAGATCATTGAAGACTTGAGTATCAGTCTATATTTAAGGAACTGCGTTCTTTGGAACAGGTTTTGTGTTAACTCATTGACTTTTTAAATGTTGACAAATATTAAAAAGCAATCTACAGATTTGTAGATAAAAAATAATACACGTTTGGGTTTTCTAATGACTGTTAGAACTCTTTAAAATTTGCAGAAAATATTTGATTTCATCTCTTCAAATATTTTTAAATCAATCTCTGAGCCTTGTCGGGGTCTAACATCTAGGCATTTTTAAAATCATATATTTAGATATTTCCTACAGATTTTAAAAATAATTAATTTATTATAAGCTTAAGCTATATATGTCAACTTATTTTAAGTTAGAGTTTCAAAATTTCGCATACAAAAGATACAAATTAATGTCATAAATAGGAAATTGGTATATGTCCTTAACTATAGAAAACTATAGGTACTGAGGACTTGATAACTCTAACTTTTTATTTATTAATGAAACACTATTCTGTATAAAGATCATCGATATTCAACTGCCTTTCTTACTTATAACAAAATACTAACAATACAATTTTTTACACAAACAGCGCAGAGCCGATATTCTCAGTTAGTTAATTAATTATTAATTCTACATTTATTATTATGATTAACTGAACTGTCCATGACTATATTGCTTTGTCTTTTTTCAGTTAATATTCAGAGCTGATCAACTTTTATGGCATCTATGGGAATAATCACAACAGAGTTTTATCAATTTTTCTGCTATTTGTGTACAAGTACTCATACCAGCACCGACAATTCAATATTCATAAGCAATTCCTATACGAACCAGATAATTATATTATATATATTCAATGTATATTGTAAGATTATTATCTCTAATACAATGTATACCTAAATTTTATGCAATTTCTCACGTATGTTTTCTATATATTTAAAATAATCTGCATAGGTAATATGTAGAATATAAACTTGTTTTAACTAATTAAGTCATATAAAAAGGAATATATATTCTTTCTATAAAATGCTTTTTAAAATGCTATTGTTATAATTAATCTTCTTTCCGCTCATATGATATGAGTAAATCTGGGGTAACTGAAGGTAAAATTCATTCACTTATTTTCTCTATTGTTATAAATTGTTGCAATATTTCACAAAATATTCCAATTTTTTTACATAGTTATAAATTCTTAAAGTTTTTTCATATTTAAATGTTTTATTTATTTTTTCATTCGGTAATAAAAAATAATGTATTTCAAATCAAATAAATGACAATAAAAACGCAAACACACTTATTATGTATTTGAAATTGTATCAATATAATTCGGAAGAAAATTTTACTTACTGGTTTATCTTTAAAATAAGTTTTTTGATAATATACTCTAAATCCCATAACTACCCATTAAAAAAATTGTCTTCATATTTATAATACTAACTATTTTATTGTGTCACTATAACTCATTTATTTATTGATTTACTATATTATTATATCAATACTTCATATTTCAAATACGATTATCACTTTAACCAAAATATACTTATCCATTTAATAACATATAAATTGATATTTTTGTACTTTACATGTACTTAATATTATACTTAATATACACAAGATTAGCTTTAACAAACTTACCAACTTTCGGTTTCGGGTATCATCTTTGTTAACAGTACTGTTAGTATTGCGTCTATGAAATGTGGACGAATAAGTATGACACGATAATCTCAACTTTTGTTTACTCGAAAAAGACATTTCAAAGATCTAAAAAGTAGTTACCAGAATTGCAAATGAGTGTAGCACAATTAACAATACGCAATTGAAAGTTTTATTTGCGAAGTATATTCGTACAATATTTATTCCTTTTTTCAATGACAACAAACTTTTAATTATTTGTTGTTTTGAAAGTATAAAGATGAAAGCATTATTTTTAAAATAATATGTGTTATTTATGACAACAGTCTATTGGGCATTGTGTAGCTTTTCTCTACTCAGAAACTCTTCTCGTAGATTGTAATTACGGCCAATCAGATTTCAGATAGGTAAATATTGAGTCACTCCCAAGCGCTCAATTCTCATTATCTTCATTACTCGAAATAAGAAAGTATCTATGCATACATTTTGTAAGTCTGTACCTAGTATTAAATCTATCAAAGACCCACTCTTACATTTATTACTGTCATTTGTATTTATAAAGTAGATTTGTTCAGATTAATTAAGATTCATTTTAACAAGTCTACCTTACAGATATATACCTTAACTGGGGTGGTTTTATTTTCTCTAATATTCTGAAATTTCTAGATTAATGAACGGAGGAATATATGTTTGTTTGTAAAATATGTCGTTCATTGGATATAAAAGTGACTTATATTTAAGTAGCTAAACATTACAATAAATCTTCAAAGCTGTATAAAATAAAATAACACAAGAATTGTAAAACCAATGGATATATCATCTAAGTACAATACATTATAAACCAATATTTGGTAACTTATTAAAGATTAAATCTATAAAATCTACTTGCGCAAAACTAATGTACAGTAGTGAATATAGATAAATATACCATAGTATCTTGGAAAAAGAACACAAATATCAATGAAATATATTACAGGAATTCACCAGGAGATAGGAATGTCTCAGGAAAATTATATATTACATAACGAGTTGTAATTCTATTCAGTGATTAAAAAAATATTACGTAACGATTAGTTGCTAGTAAATATTATGTATACTACAGTAACCGTTTATCGTTGATGTATAGTTATATTTGTCGTTACATACTATTTTTTAATCACTTAATATAATTACTAGTCGTTATGTATTATATAATTTCTCAGAGACATTATATTTCCTAAGTGAATTCCTGGAAAATATTTCATTAATTATTTGTGATCTTTTTCCAAGATACTAAGGAATATCGGCATGTGAAGTATAATTAGTTACGTACACATAAATAAAGCTACATACAAATATAGTAGATATAGTATATATAAAGTTAAACTGGTAGATCACACAACTATATAGATACACATTTACAAAGTAATTAAATACAAAAAGAGTACGCTAGAAATATCAAAAATATTATATTTAAAAATAAATATTCACAGGGAAAACACTAATAAAATCCTAAAAATTAAATTATGAATAAAAATACAAATAATACCAGAAAAACATAAACTTTTTTACACATACCATCTAAATCAGATTTTTAACAGCTATAGAGTAATAATACGAGAGTTCACTTAGCGCGTTTGAATGTATACATCTATCAAACTTTACAGACAAGGTAATTCAACCATGTAAATTTCGAATTTAATTTAAAAATGCTTAAAAAAATTGCCTCCTTGATTTAAGGTAACATACTACTTTATTCACATAAAAAGTGTTAAGTAGTATATTAATAATAAAAAAAATCCATTTTCAATAAAATTTAAATAAGTCATTCAATTAAAACGAAAATAGTTAAAATAATTATATTTAACAACTCATGCTATAAAGTAGTAATAATAACATCATGTAAAACCATAAATGTTTGGTCCACACTATAATGACCAAAAAATATAAGATTGTAAAGAAAGCTTACTCTTTTGATTCAAGCGGAAAATCCACCATTTTGAAACTGCACCAAAATATAAAAATGTGCGTCAGAATCTCAGCTACAATAATATGTAATTTATAGAAGTATAGCTTAAATAATAAAACGTTTTTGAATAGCAGCAAATAACAAGTTTTGCCTACATAATTTGGTATGCATAGCCTATATTGTACGGGCACTTTTCGTATTCCTACGGCTTAAAAGTAGACAAAACTAGTTATTTGCCGCTATAAAAAAAAAATTTATTATTCAAGCTATACTCCTATAAATTACATATTATTGTAACTTTAATTCAGGTACACATTTCTATATTTTCACTTTTCATATCAGTACATATCATGTACATTTTCCAGTTTGAAATTCGATCTTTTATACTGTCTTAGAACGTAAAATACCATTGCATTGGTGGGAACATTAAATGGCGAACTCTAAATATTTAAACAAACATATTTACGCTTTTTTGACCTAGTGAACTCTCTTGGTATTATTACTCTATGATTGTAACAGTCACAAACCCCGTCATTTAGTATAATATTAAAAATTATAATAATACACCTCATATTACAAGCAAAAAGATATCAAGGTGCGCACTACTGTACGAACAGAGATGCTGGGATTGATATGCAACAATAAGACCAATATTAACTAAATGTTCTAATCCAACTTTGTGTATTACATGTCAGACTTGTCAAGGTCACTATGTCGGATACACATGCTGATACCTGACGAATGGTGGAAGAAACGGGAACTACAGCAGTAGCAACACACCCTTGTATTTATTGAATATCAAAAGAAAATCTAAATATACTTTATAAAGGAACGCATCAGTTTGGCACAAAAATCTTGGAGACCATCCTAATAAAGGAGAAAAAAAGCCAACCATAAATGAGAAAGAACAATGGATGTATAATCTGTCGCTCAGACCATCATTCTGACACTTATCCTGGTTTATGAATTTAAATGACGGGGTTTGTGATTGTTAATGACAACTTTTAGCTGTATAAAAATTGGTTTAGATATATTATGGTATGTGTAAAACATTATATTTCTTATGGTATTATATGTACTTTTAATCATTAATTTATTTTTTAGTATTTTATTAGTCTGTTATCTGTGAATGTATGTTTATTATGTAAGTGTCTTATTTTTCGATTATTATAGCGCATTCTTATGTATATCGCACTCCTAAATCAGCACTCACTTCTTAGTCCTTTCCAGTCTGCATATCGAATATATTTTTCAACAGAAACTGCTTTAATTCGCCTTCATAACGACTTATCGCATGCTCATGACAATGGCCAGCTGTCGTTAGTTATATTTTTGAATCTAAGTGCCGCCTTTGATACCGTTGATCATTGTTCCTAACTCAATGGGCTTAAAAATCGTTTAAAAATAAATGACTCCATCTTGACTTGGTTCAACTCATACCTTAATGGCAGAACTCAGGCTGTTATAAGGTTGACACTTCCACATCTATATATCATCAACGTCTATGTGGCGTCACTCAGGGATCTGTCTTAGGACCTGTGTTATATAGCCTTTACACATCCCCACTTCTGACATTGTGAACTCATATAGTGTTAACCATACTATTTATGCCGACGATACATCTTTATATGTCTCTTTCGATATTGGAAAAACAACTGAAACAGAATCTCTAAGATTGTGCGCTGAACACCTCAAAGAGTGGTTTAACACCAATATGCTCAAATTAAATCCAGACAAAATTGAAATCTTCATATCCGGTGCAAAAAGTGAAATAAGATCGTGTACTTTTCATGAAATTACTGTCAACAACCAGACTATTCCTATATCCACAAAGGTGAAATACCTTGGTGTTACCTTTGACAGTTCGTCAACTTTTAAATATCACATAGCAAGGCTGTGCGGGTCATCGTTTCTATTTATTAAATCTGCATATAAAATCCGTGATTATATCGACGAAGATACCTGCTAAATTAGTTATTTACGCCTTCGTAACATCAAAATTAGACTACTGCAATGCTATCCTATTTCATCCAGTAAGAAAAATATGCGGTCTCTTCAACGTATACAAAATTGTTGTGTCTGCCGAATTTCTCGACGATCTTCAATATCACTGACTACCTGCAAGCTTCACTGGTTACCTTTCCCAAAACGAATTGTATTTAAATTGTATTGCATTGTTCACAACTGCTTGTATGATAAAGCACCATCTTACCTTAATGAACTCATAAAAGAACCTTCGTCAACTCATGCTATGGTGCAGCTTCGGTCAAAAAACAATCACCATCTATTTCAACCAAAATACTCTCTATGTGCACATGAGTCTTCTTTCATAATCGCTGCCCCTCGCTTGTGGAATAACCTTCCTGAACACTGTCGCAATGAAAATAGTCTTCCAAAGTTCCAGAAACTATTCAAAACTTTTTTATTGACATAATTTTCTTCATTAACTCCTCTGAATGTACTTTTACAGTGTTGTGTATTTGAAATAATAATAATAATAATAATAATAATAAATTAATTGCTTTGTATATCTGAATCTATATAGATGTGTAATCTGCCCATTTAACTTTATCAATACTATATCTGTGTGTAGTTTTATTTATGTCTACGCAACTAATTACTTTACTCATTTATATTCACTAATGTACCTAGATATCTATGTAATTTTACGCAGAGTTTATCGATTTTGAGTTTAATAAGTTACTGAATATTGTTTTATAACTGAACTGTACTTACATGGATGGTATATCCATCAGTTTTACAATTCTAGTGTTATTTTGATCTTACATATATGCAGCTCTGAAGATGTATCGTATGTTACCAATATATTAACGGAATATAGCAATAATCGAAATAATTAACACATATACCTATTAACATTTATACAATCTATAGGCTTAGGATTACTATGTATCGGCTCTCACCAGCTACATATTGTTAATTATAGAATTATGTCCGAGTATCAAAATGCAACAAAAATACAAATTTAGGAAAATGTTTCAATATTTTGTTTGACTAGGAATTTCAAGCAAACTGTTCCAACTCACACGACACCTTAATCTTTAATCTCTCTTGAACACATTCCTCCAGAGGGAAGGTTACTTATTTTCTTACACAAACAAAACTTTCCAACTAAATCATCATAATATTTAAATTCAAACTTTCTCATCATACTCAAATCTAATTCAAACTACCGCACCGTCACCTCAAAATGATAACATGCAACATCTTACGAGAACTCATTCAAGAAGGTTCAACAGACACTCATAATCACCTGCTCGTTGGAACAATAGTACGATGTAACATGTAAGTATATCAATTATACGAAATCTTTAGCTAACTATATGTAAATTTCAATGTTTTTTGTTATTTTTTAAAATTTACAATGAATAGATTTTAAATAAAATTAGATTAATTCTATATTTATAAAATATGTTATATAGGTAAAAAATGTTTCTACACAGATATAAAAATAAGACTACGAAAAGTTGCATTTCCTCCACTAAATTTTTGATTAAATAAATTATGTATTAAACCTTATACATATGTACGGGATGTTACATTTTCTAACAAATTTGATTCAATTGTTAATAAAATAAATTCTAAAGGAATATTTACTTGAAACTTTAAACCGACGTGATTTTTACTCACGTCTACATACTTGAAAAATGTTATGACTAACTACTATGTGCAAGAAATGTGAAGGTTTTGTTCAGTTGTGGTACGGCATGTAACATTTTGTAACAAAAGTTAAATTACGATTTCCTAACGTTTTAATCAATTCAAAAAAATTTTGATGCATAGTTTTTTTATACATAAACTTTACCTTTACTCATCGGCTTGTACTGTATTACAGTCTAAAGATAGAAACACAGCATATGTTGATTGTCTGGGCAATCTAGATATCCACGGACGATGGGTGGCAAATGCCCCATGGCACCATAGTTGTTTCACCACCGCCAATATAATATTTATAAAATATCGCTACATAAAATAAGCGCTACACTTGCTTTGATAAATACGAATAAAGCGAAACTTTTGGAAATTGTTTTATTTGCCGTTTTATATCAACGGATATTGAAACGGCATACATAACTATATTATGTAAATACTTTGTAAACTTTATGTACTCTCATTTTTGCGTCCATACTATACATACCTAGAGTATATCCAGATTTACAGACTTATTGTAGTAGCCATTTCTGTTTGAAGTTGTGAATGATAACTATATATATAACTATTATACAGGGTGATCCAAAAACGCTATATTTTGTCGAGGTCTTTATTTATATAATTACATATTAAATTATAATGATGCAGTATTATTGAATGAATATAATTCATGCATTGTACACTATGTACTATTTACACATGTACGTTTTTAAGTAGCAACACAAATAGTCACTCAAATTTGTCACCCTCATGACTCACATACAGGCGACATCTCCAAAAATGATCGATATGAGTTGACAAACATGTCTTCAGGAAAGATCGCCATCTCCTCGTCAATCGCTCTCGCCAAATTTTGACGCATCATTGGCCTGTGTTTATAAACTTTCTCGCGGAGCGCACCCCAAAGAAAGAAGTCTCATGGGGTAGGTCAGGGGATCGGGGTGGCCACTGAATGGGTTCACGGCGACCAATCCACCTGTCGGGCAAATGTCTTTGGAGTAACTCATGGGCTGCAAGACTGTAATGGGGTGGAGCCCCATTTTGCTGGAAACGTTTTTGTCAATTTTCGCGACGCTTAAAGTATAGAATAACATGCTCCTTAAGAACCCACAGTAACGTTCACCATTCATGGTCTCAAACCTAGTGTAAAATGCCACGATTCCTGTCCCACTAAACCATGCACTAGATTGTGACAGACTCCCTATTTTGGAATTTGTCAATTTGTAACCGCGGGTTGTCCTGCGATCAATAATGAAGGTTGTGTCTATTTACAGTGTGAAAAGTTGGTTAGAGTTGAACTTGTGCAACAATCCACTGGCAGAACTCAATACGCCGGTCGTGATCATAGTTAGAAAGTTGTTGGACTACGTTAGCTTGTAAAGGTGAAATTTGTGCTATTTTAAACTCCTGACAATAAACTCGATTGAAGCACGCCAATTTCTCTACTGATTTCACGTGTAGAAATCATGGGATTCTCTTGAACACACGCGTTAATCGTTTGAAATGTAATGTTATTGCACGAAGTTCTAGGGCGACCACTCCCATCCTTTCTTTTGTTGATATCCCCAAATTCCAAGAAAAGTTTGACCCACCGATGCACGTTTGTTTCACATGGGGCTTCTTCTCCAAAATCTTTAAAATATCGCAATCGTGTCTTTAACATTATCAAATGCAATAGCCCACGCTACTAATTTCGCTTTTCATTTCATGTTGTAAACAAATCTGTTTTGACAAATCTGCTGTGTAATATGTATACACTGTATTTAAATTTAAAAATATAAGTAGCTAACTGTTTGTTTACTTACTGGTTTTTGCTTAGTACCTATTATATATCAGAATTGATTTCGATAAATCAAATTAGGCTATGTGTAGATGAAATATTGATTTTAACACATTTAAATAAATATAGGGTTTTTTGTGAAATATGGCGTTTTTGGATCACCCTGAATAACTACATATATAACTATATAAATAATTATATACGAAATATTTAAAAATAAAATATATCATTTATATGTAAGTACAATGTTCATTATATGCACTGTATTATATGTAGATTTATTACACTCTGTATTTCATTATTTTACTTTATCCTAATCACTTATATTCATAATGCAGAAGAAAAAATATTGTTACATTTTGTAACATGCCATACCGATAAGGGTTAATTACAAAGCTTTAATGAATCCTAGATATAAAAATTCTCAAATTTGTGGTAAACTTATAATTATAGTCAAACTGACTTACAGAAATAATAGAAATATGTCATTGTAATTGATTTTTTCTGTGAATATACCATCCGGTCCATTTTTTTGGTATGATTAATTTTATCCAGGATACGCCTTTCGAAAATGTATATAACTGTCTTAGAATTGCTAGTCATCTACATAATATTAAAATAGATTTCGCTTATAAAATAAAAGATTATTAGATTAAATGATCTATAATAATTATGATAAATTTTTAGAAAAAAATACATTTTTCATTATTCGCGACACTTATACTAAACAAATTATCCATAAAACTATCTTAAATTAATAAATTATAATACAAATAAAATAAGTTTTCTAATTCCATTTTAAAGATCATCAGTAACAGGAGTGTGATCCTACATGTAGCAGAAGGACATCCAGATAACTACTTTATAAAATGGTGTATCTAGAAATCTGTGGTATAGCAGATGCAAATTGACATTTGAAGAATAATTCCTAATTAATTCGTCATCTATATTTCTCTATTGTGCCGCATATATACTTGCTTGCATATTTTCAATAGAAGACAATTTTATCTAGTGTGGTTTTGTTTTTCTGTGATTTTAAATATTATACGGGTTAGTATAACTATACTACTCGTAAGAATATTAATAATAAGTTTTTTTTTTTTTTATAATTTATAAATAATAATTAATTTTATATTCTATTATATATTAAATTTTATTCATATCACACTCTATTCTCAATATATGTGTATACTCTCTTTCATGTCGCATATATTTTCTTGTTTATTTTTAAAACAAATTTTAGCTTAGCGTTAACAATTTTAAGCTTTAGCGTTCATTTTCTGTTTTTTAATGGTATGCCAATTAATACAATTATACTGCTTGTAACAAAATTTATAAAAAATAATATATCAAGACTACTTGATATATAATATTATATGTATCAGGGCCGTAGGAACTGGGGGGGGGGGGGTT
>JAYRBW010105369.1:0-18944 GCA_036023295.1 Invenusta paracnida
GGAGCCATATCCAGGCAACCATACTGGGCGCACAATGAAGTCCTGGCTGTTTTCGAGAACTGGATTAACTGAGACTTTGCAGGAGATGGAGCCCATACTTGTTACTGTGTACACCGCACATTCCTATGGATCGAGCGGTATAGAGAAGGATACTTATTATACACATATATTATTAAGTCACACATACGTTTTTTCACAGTATCATCTCAATTTAAATAATAAATGTCGCAAATTTTTTCGTCTGTATAATACAGGCATCGACGTTCAAAAAGCCTGATGTTATTAACTCTAACACTTTATATAGAGTTTAGACTCTTCTTATAGCTAAAAAATTTCATAAAAAATACTATAATTAACAATTAGATTATGTAATATTTACCATATTATTATGGTAGATATTAAATTTAACATTAAAAATCAACAAGTTACCTACTTCAAATAATAATCTAAATATTGTACTTTTCTGATTATTGTACATTTCCTATTTCTATGGTCAATGGATTTTTTCATTTCCTTTAAATAAGACTGTTTAAAAAATATTGTATCAAACAATATAAACAAAATAAATCGGTATAAGTCAATTAGATACATTTTTCATAATGTTACTTACTAGTCCGGCACATGTTGATATATAAACAAAAAGCTGAGTTCATAAATTAACACTTTTGATGATAAAAACCTAAATTAAATAGAATCAAGTAATTACCTTGAGTCCACAGACAGCAAGTAAGCCTTCGTTCTCTGGATTAGGCGCCATAGTAACGACTGTGAAGCCAGTATTGGTGGTAGTGATTTTGGCCATAGTTACTTTGGGTGCAGCTGCACTCAGTACAGCACCACTGCTACTGTTGCTACTTCCACCTGACTGCTGTGCCTCTAAGGAGGTGTTGAACTGGAGTTCAGCTAGAGAAGCAGCGCGCTTGAGCAGACTGGACATATTGAGTAGAGAAAACTTATTCTTCTCGTGAGCGACAACTAGATGATGGCGGCGTCGGGGAGCTGTGATATCGAGGCTTCCAGTGGGTGCAGATGAGAGCAAGACCATAGAGGAACGGCGGATATGGTTGTTTTGGATGAGTTGACGCAGCTGGTGGCTGGTCTCCGTGCCTCCACCACTCCCTCCAGAAGTGGTAGAGCTGGGCTGCAGACGAGCCGAGTCGAAGGCGCCTTCCTGATTGTCGATTACTTTGCTCTACAGGGTAAGTTCAACATCCAGAGGTTACAAACGTGAGTTACATTTGTACATTTCTTCCGAATATTGTGATATATATTGTAAAACTAGTTGATTGAGTCATTTTATCATGAGAAAAACATTTATTTTTTTAAAACATATTATTAAATATTGTTAAACAAAATTCAAAATAACAATATCACACATGACCTGGTTTAAATTATCATTATAAAATTGTAATATTGTAAATTAAGTATTAATTAAACATTATTCACAATGATTTATTTAATATAAGATGACATAATAATATTACAATAAAATAAATCTTAAAGCATTTTTTGAATATGGTTTAGAAAATCTAACGTAACATTTTAATCTAAATTGACACTATTCTATGTTTAGAAATCATGTTGTAAATATACTAATCGATATTAAATGTAATAATATATAACCTGTAATTATATGCATTACAAAAATATAAACACTTTTAAATTACACTAACAGAAATTTTCACCTATTAATTATCAAATTTTAAACTTATCGATTGTACTGTACTTACAATTATGAAATAAGTATTGTGTATAATCAGATAAATAGTTTAAAAATTGGTCATCCAAATTTTGTATGTCATTTAATTTTTTAGCAATTTTAAATCTTTCGAACCAAAGTTAAAAAATGTTAACAATGTAAGTACCTAATATTTACGTATAGGAGATATAGGAGAGAATGTATAATCCAAGGCTAAATAAAGCACTGTATATAATTCTTAAACACTGGTATAATAATACAATGTATAAATAATGCATTTGGATTAAACTAAAAGTAAGAAAAAGAATGACATTTGCACGTACTACAATGGAGTTAGTTCTTTCCGTTGATTTGTTCTTCTCGTGAAGTTGTCGAAATGCGGTCCTTAATCGCTCTAACCCCCCAGTAGCCATGGATCGATAATGGGCTGAGAGAACCGGTTCTATTTGATTAATGAGAGTCACGATATCCTTTAGAAGTGTCGAGGCCATCAATTTGGCCGATATAGGTGCTCGTCCATCCCCAATCTGATACATAACGAAGAAGAGGTGTTCGGGCTTGTAATTACTACTACTTAAAATTGGTTTATGATTTAAATAATTGAATATGTATGTTTAAGCAAACTTGACATATTATAAAAATATTTAAACAAATAAAAGAGCATTAAATATATATAATGGTAACTTTATTAAAACATGCACACAAAGGCAATAACCCTTTAAATAAAGGACCACAAAAAATAATAAGAGTGAATGCAAAATTCCTCTTTAAATTTTTTAGAAAGTATTTTGTGACTTATTTTTTATCTAAAGGGTGATCATAAAACTACAAAAATCGTAAAAAATATATATTTAACATTTAAAATAGTTATATACAGATTTAAAAAAATGCAGAATAAAAGCAATGTTATGAATTAAATTTTTAAACGCTAAAGGATGTTCAAGATGTCCCCGTTACACAGTAAAAGAAATTAGAAATTTTATCAAGGCTTTATTTTATCCACAAATAACATATTAATATTATAATATTTAATTAATATTGAATTTTAAATAATATATTTAACTCTATAAGACATATTTTTTACTAAATACATGCATACATAAATCATACTTCATTATTTGAAACACTATGCAATTTTTTCGGACATTTTTGATTTATTCTCAAAATATTGAACCAAAATAAACAGGTATATTGCTTGTGTTCTAAATTATTTTCGACATGTTTTGGATTTTATATATTCATATGAATACTGTTTACTGACGTCCCTCCATTAATATGTTTTAGTTGTAGAATTATATTTTAGTCAAACGAAAAACAATTAACTGAAAAATAATAATTAAATGTGACGTCAGTATACTACAAAAATTATACACGTAATTTTTATGAATTATGATACGTAATTTTCCTGACATGTTTCCGTATTATTAAATAATATTATGTTTTTATAAAACTTTGTACATAATATTATAATATATATAAAATAAATAACATGAATTCTATATTATACTAAAAGTAATTACAAATATTTCACATAAAATAACAATTAGAATAGTGTACTACACATTTTGATAGCATTATAGATATACAGTTTATTGTAATATCGTAATATGTAACTCTGACATGGTACACATATTGAAGCTGGTGGCACTCACCTTATTTCTGATATCTTTGAGTAGAGTAGAGGAGGAGGAGACGACAGGAGTAGTGGGTGCCGAAGCTGGTGTGTGAGTAGCGCTCCCAGTGTTACCATGGTGTTGCTCAGCCAGTACCTGATGCCGACGTCTGCTTCCACCACCACCACTACCTCTAACTGTCGAGAAGCTAGAGGCTGTACTTGCTGTGATTGAATGATGGTGATGATGCCGAGTGCGACTTGTGCGGCCCCCTGAGATGGCCGCAGATGGTTCACTCCATTGCCAATTCCGAGTTGCAGGCGTATTTCGTCTGGAAGGGCGCACATATATAGAGTTCCACCGTTTAGTAAAAAAGTGACCACTTACTCAGTTGATTCAAACACATTTCTAGCCATCCAATAATCATATTAAAATTCAACAAAACTGAAACTAAAGATTTGAATCAGAAAGTTTTAAGCAAATAAATATGACATACAAATTAAGGATGCTGTTTCCGCACAGGGCTATCTCACTGATAGGATGACAACTAAAAATACTAGTAAAATTTGTCATATTTTTCATAGAGGTCAATCTGTTAAATTTTCATTAAATTATTTCAATCCTATTTTTTGAAAAACTCAAACACTGTCTAGAAATATATATAAACCCTAGGAAAACTCACTCTTTGGCAGAAGTAGGGCTGCGACGTGATAAGGCAGAGCAGGTGAGTTCACCCTTGGCTCCACAGTCACAAAAGAAGCCGCCCCGTTTGGCATATGTGAGATCATGTCCGGCATGACAAACGCGGGCACACACGGAGCACACGCCCTCAGCATCCTGCATACCGCACGTGTGACAGTTGTACCAATGTTGCTCCACGTAGTCCTTTGCTGTCGCTGAGAAGGTACACAACTTCTCGTGGAGGGCTTCTCCTTCCTGCATGGCATACAGAGGGATATGATTCATATGAGTATTCAATAATATTATGAAGACTTTGGACATTCAAATACCTAGTTCGTTAACTCAATATTGTAGTGCTCTTTCAGTTAATTGTACACTTTCTTCTCAAGATTAATTTTTGTCATACGAACTTTACAACTGATAAAACATGCCACTAAGAGAACAATAACGAATTTCTAGTGATTTAACTTTATTTAAAATACACTTAAATAGCCTATTATATTATCATGTTACAAGAATATTAATAGATTATTATCGACTTTGAGGATTGTAAAATATAAATATTAAATCATATTTCAAAATATAAACAATGCATTGTTTTTATCATTGCATTTGATATTTATAGTGAATACATTAAAAATATACATATTATGAATAATAGTAATTTATTGTTAACACATATTTATGGTTTATAAAAGATTTATAACTAAGTAAACTATTGTTATTCATAGCACGACATTATTCTCTACTTAAAAAAATTCAATAAACAAATAGTAATCAATAAATTTCATTTTTTGCGAGACTAATCATAAATTGAATTTAAGTATTATTATTGTACATTTTATCTATATGCAGACAATTTAAATGTACTGAATAAAAGATCCAAATTTGATAATGGCGTGTTCTTTTAACCAATTAACCTTCAAATAAAGAAAAATAATCCAAAAGAAGCATGCTTTACTGATTCATCATCAGAATCCTGGAGATCGCGACCAACAGTGGCGGTAGTAGTAGAGTAGTGATCTCCTCCAGCACCCGGAACCAGACTGGAGTATAGGAGGGGAGAGGACTGACTTGAGTCCACGGGAAAATCAGGGTTGAGTGCACACGAAAGGTTACTAAGATAGGTGTACACGACCAGGAGACTCTGCAGGATGTGTGGCTGAGTAGGGTAGGGGCAAAATTGATATGTTTTCATTTAAAATAAGTATAAGTATAATATAATGTAGCCACTGATTTTTCGTCACTATTGACTTTGTGTAGAAATTATTTCCTAAAACAATGATTATAATATAAACACGTAGTACTAAATAAATAAATTAATAAACAAATAGTTTATACATCTATTGAATTAAACTTCAAGATCGACTAATACAATACAGAAAAAATAGACAAAATAACACCGAATTTTAAACGACTTAAATCTGACACACTAATTCAAATGTTTTTTGTACTTGTCTTCGCTAGGATAATGTATTATTATTATTATAGTATATATGCATGTATTATAAATTATGTATACGAGTATTGTAGCGATAATATCGATTAAGTTTGTTATAATATAATTAATATAGATTGCGTTTAACAGATTGATTTTAATACCGAATATTAAAGGATATTCATTATTTGTTAAGCTTAATTTAACTGATTTGTTAGCGTTCAAAATAGCCCATTCTACAAATTAATGACTAAAGGTTGTAGTACCTTTCAAGCTAAATCGTTGAGGTTTATTCTCTTGGCTCAAATAATAATCATCCCAATAGTCTTCAATAGTAGGCTCTAAGTTTCTCACCATAGCTTCTTCAAGGCACGCTGATCGGTTCTCCTTGAGCACACATCGGCCCAGTAGTTGAGCAGTGTCCAGCAGACCACTCAGAAGACGTAAGTGTCCATCCGAGCCTGAGCAGCCACCAGCTAGAGAGCACATCATGACTAAAAGATCAGGCAATCCGCAGAGCTTTTGTCCCGCCTCCTCTGCCTCCCCTTCACCCTCTAAGTGGAGACAGGTGGTGCGCACAATTGGGTGGATCGTAAGAAAATGGTCCAGTAGGCTCAAACACACGGTGGTTCTAGTTTCTGTTGCAGGTGTCCAATCATTAGTCAATAATTGGACTAGATGGCTCAACTGACAGCGCAACAAGTTCAGATCACTTGATATGAGTAGACTGTGCACAAAGGAGGCTAGCTGTTGGGTGGTCTTTTCTGATTGATTTGTCAACAACAGGAGACCACTAGACAACTCACTGTAAGCTGATTGCTGGTCGCTCGTCTTTGTAGCTATGCGATGGAGGTTATGAGCACAAAATTCAAAAAGATATGTTATAGACAATGGACACGATTATCATAAAGTTATAAATATAGACACGACAGATATATAAGGACAATTTTCAAACAATTTAAACTAGCAATCAAGAAAATCCCTCTGACGGAATGGTGGTTAGTATAACAATAGAATGATATTAATTTTATCTAATGTAAAATCAGAGGTATTTAAAATTATCAACATTGAGTAATACACATTTCTGAGAAAATAATATTTAGATTATAATATGTATTATTATAATATTATTCAAATACTAAATGTCTTTTCAGATATAAACAAAGAGTAATAGTTATATTAACAAATTCACACTAGGTAAGTGATTATAAGTGTTTCCACGAAAAACGTAACTCGATTTTTAGCTTTAAAATTATACATAATAGAATTGAATATTTTATTCTATCAAAAACTGCATATCATGACGTGTAATATTTGTATTTTTGGAGTGGTGAGACATGACCATAAATATTTTAATTTCAAATATTAAAATTCTTGAATACTCCTACCGAAAATTTCTAATTGCATTTTAAATAAAAATATGCGCATAATTGAAAACAAAAATATCGCACTTAGAAAGCAGATTATTAAAAAAACGGAAATCAAAAGATATGTTTTACAAATATTTGTCAAAAACAGATATTTTAGAATTCCACATCTATTTTACATCTATTCTACATTTTATTGATTATTTCAGAATCTACTGAGTAACCCAAAATTTTAGGTCATCAATCACATTATGCATTTTATAAGTTTAAATAGTGAATTTACTAGAATGCTGTTGTTACCTTTGGAGAAAAGTGTGACGAGAAAGCTAATAGTGGCTAGTTTGTAAGCGGTGGAGCGTCTCTCATCAGCCAGAGTGAGAAAAAGATCAGCCATGCTACTTCGATGCACCGGAGAGAATCGATGGATAGAGGACTCCAACAGGCCAACACACTCTACTGCAAAGGTGTCTAATTCGGGTGACTCCCCCGCTGCTAGAACAAGAGCCAGTGTCTCCTCCATTGCTGCAGTCTCCTCACCCTTCGTTTTATCGGGAGTGGGAGGAAGAGAGATAGCACCTCCTGCCCGCTCCAGAATATCGTCCTTGTAGAGACGCAAAATTATGTCTCGGGCAGATTGTTGGTTTGAGTGAGAAGCCCAGTTCATGAGACTATTGACGACTGAGCTGGCCACACGCACCAGGCGGAAGATCACTCCCAGTTGCAGGTTGGAATGTTGATGGGTCGTGCCGGCAGCTAATTGGGAGAGGTGCACTTGATACACGCGCGCTACAACACTCTGTACGTCCGACTGTAAACATAAACAGACGCACATTACATTACTATAAAAAATAAATATGTATTCTACATCTACTGAAATATACACTAAAGTATAAAGCAGAAATTTATGCTTATTTCATGTAAATAATCAGAGAATAAAATAATATTTTAGAAAAAATGTTTTAAATTTAAAAAATAACCTCGCCATCTTACGATTGTTAATTTGATAGGAATATTCAAACAAGCAATTTTAATTTTTATTAGGAAATTACTAAATGAAAAAGTATGTACATATGGTAAAATTAATAGTTAGTAAACTAGTAGTACGTTTTACGAACATTTTATATTTATATTTTTATCATTAAACCAATAAATGATAAATGCCATTTATAACTGATATAAATTTAAATTAAATAATTTATAATTAGTTACAAATACCCAAAATAAGTATTCATATAAATACTACTAAAATAAATAGTTATCAAATTATTTAAAAACTTTAAAGAAACATTATCTATAACAAAAAATGTATTTTTACATCAATTGGGAAAAATAATTATTTGCAAAGCACAATTATACTACTAAAATTAAAATATTGACGTGGTATACACTCCCAATTTTTTTAAACAGAAATAAGCAATTGATTTTTCACATTAAATGTAGATGGCTCAGATTAGACTTGACATTTACAATCGTGTATTTTGTCTGAGCAAACTTTGACAAAAAAATCATAATATGTCAACTAAAAGTTGTTACTTATTTATTCTGTCAGTTTTAGATTAATAGATATTCTGTATAAAATGTAAATCAAAATATATTCACATAAAAATCCTTTGACTATGTATGTAAAAGAACTATGATTTAAATAAAAAACATAAGGTCACAAAAGATTACTTATCTTGACGTAACCATGACGCACGCACAAGATAATATATACGCCACTCACTAATTGTATAATCACCTTTATTATCATCGCATCTTATTATTTTTCTTCATTATCTTGTTATGTATATTATTTCTCAGTAGGTATTAGATTTGACTGTAAATATCATGAAATAGTTTTGCACATACATAAGTAAAAAATAAATATGGATTGAACAAAGCATTATTTTACAACATTATGTCAATAAGGTAATTGTTTTGTCAGGGTCGATCTTCCAGACAAATATATTTTCCATGACACTAACCTATTTTCCCTGACATTTTTGCCTTACTTTTCTCAAGTGTGAACCCATTTTCCCTGACATAATATTTCTCAAGTTCACTGATATTTTCCCCGACATTTATAAAATAATGGTCACATGTATGTATTATGTGTAATAAAGAATGCGCAAAGAACAATTTTTTATTATAAAGTGACATGAGATATTCTTACAAATATTCTAACAAATAAAAATATACTCAATAAAAAAATTAGAGCTTCAATTTAATTTCTTCCAGACAAAAATCCAAATTCCCTGACACAATTGCAAATTCCGACTTCCCTGACAAGATTGAACCCTGTTTGTAAATGTATGTGATTTTAAAAATTAAACCGTATATAATATATTTTGATCTGACGTCAACATAATATTTCTTGCCATTCGTCTACATATTTTAATCGGAAAACCCTAAAAAGCATACTAAAACGTAACTTATGTAAAATAACAATACATTGTCATTTTCTACTAATAAAAACTAATTTATATGTTTTATCGAAGATTGATCAATTGCGTACGTCTTCAAAACACAATATTAGTTATTTTTCAGACGATAAAGTCACTTTTAAGAATATAAATAATTAACAATGACAGCAATAAGGATTAGTAATATATACTAATAAACAGTGTCAGATAATATTTCAGTATTACTTATTTCATTAATCAACAAGTCAGAAACTTATCAAAAATCTTTAAACACATATCTCAAGCTAACCCCTTAAATATAGTAAGTAAGCCAGTATATGTAGATGAAATAGACCTTGTCATTTTTATCGGGAAAGTCCGTTATCTTGTATTGCCAGTGATGATCCAAGGCTCTCCGGATTGGGGTGGGTATGTCCGTGGTCAATCCCCCCGGACTCCCCGAATCTGAACTAATTAGCTTGAATCTATGCGGCCAGAGGGACAACAGTTGGTACCAGCCTGATCTACAGTATTTTCCTGTCTGGTCGTCTGTTGATATTGTACGGGAGAAGGAGAATAAGTAACCATAATTAAACTAGCTTCATTTTTTCCAATAATAAAAATAGTTCATCAAACAAACTAAGAAACTTGGTTCATAATCGTAATTTTTTATCACTAATTTTAATCAAAATTGTTATGTAGTTATATTATAGCATATTACGGATATTGGGCAAGTTATTTTAATGACTATCCAAAAATGTAATGATGTAAAACATAATTTAGTAATAAAAATGAAGTAAATTGTGTTTATTTATATTTAACAGGTTGTGATCGGTTATATACAACAAAGTGAATCAAAATATGCAAGGAAGCATAATGTTCACTAAGTATAGTATGTAGTCTGAAGATAATATGAAATAACTTATAATAAAAACTTACAAAAACTTTAAACGTTCATTATTAAAAAACCCAATGATGGTGCTTATAAAATAAATTCTCTCTTTAATTGACAAATAGATATCAAATAAATTTAGATTTAGTACGAAATTATTTGAAAATGCACTTAAACAGATATGTACTTAAAATTATTGTTTTGTAAATGTATGTAATTTTAAAATTTAATTAAGTTATAATTTATTAATGGTATCGATGTTTCTACTTAAGCATGTGCATCTACTTCTGCTTACTTTTTTCTGTTTGATGCTGATACTGTAATAAAACTGTTTGTTATAATAATCACAAAATATTATTATCAATTGTATCGAATTTCTCATGTGTAAATATTTGCTCATAATCTATTTTTAATGTAATCGTATAGTATACAATCTACCTCTGGTTCTAAATGTGTTGGACATCGGTTGGCCAGCGTTTCTTGTTGTGTTTCTTCTATTAACGCCACATTTTATAATTCAATTCTTACAACATTCAATTTAAATTTGTGTACTGTGTTTCATAGTCATATATTTTTTATATATTAAATAATTAACAAATTTTCAGTTAAATGTTTGTCAGTGAATGATTGGCTAGTGATATAATGCTATATATTTAACTTATTTAATAATATCAACTGCGGCAACTTAAATTAATTCCATGATTATGCTTACTAGCTGAACGACGAAAGCTTGTTTTTAATAGCAACTATTTTCAAATAATATTCTGGCTTTAGATTATTTTCATCGCACATTACTTGTTTTTTATTCATCATGAGATAATATTTATTAAAAGTGATTGATACCCAGGTAAAAATAAAGCCTGCATTAATATTTTGTGTGCATATAATTTATGTTAAAGGTCACAATAATATATAGGCGATTGAATAACCTAACAGATTTTTTTCATTGACATGACAAACGTTTTGAATATCCAACTGAAGTCAATAAACTTCACCAAAGATATTAATTGATAGAATTCTTTAATGTCATATTAAAAAAAATTATTGCAACTTGTAATAATCTATAATTTATTCCTTATACTGGTATTCATTGATCATATCAATTAAATTAATTTTAACAATAATTAGAACCATAAAACATGGTTTCCGAATGTTAACAAATAAAAATGTATTGTCAGTCAAATGAAATAGAAACCAAAAATAGCCCTGAAAACCAACCTTTAGTAGCTGTATCTGAGGGGGAGGCACTAGCTATATCTAGAATTATGTGGCGCGCCAAAGCACACATGTTATCGAGCAGATTGACAGAGGTCAGAAATAAGGTGTCTGCGCAGATGATAATCCCCTCCAAATTGTCCACTAACTAAAAGTAGTGAGGAAGGGGAGTGGGGTGGAAAGAATCAACTTCTGATTAAAGCACATACTATTGTCAACAAAATATTGATTCCAATAAACATGCAGATGTTCTATTGAGATAAAAATACATTAAATTAGAAGTTAAACGACAGAATAAAAAAATCTGGCTAACCTAATAAAACCAGAGTATTTGCGAGAACAAAATTCCGATACACTCACTATGTAAACAACTATGATAAATAAGATTCGATTTGATAACACCCATACATTATATATGTACATAAATTTGAAACATTATATACATCGTAAATATTTTTACAAATGAAGTATGTGATATAAATGATGATTTTCACAAAAAACAATTAAGTTTTTTAGATAAATTTCTACACCCTGATTTAATTCTAAACTCAAATGCATAAATTTGTATATAACACTAAATGATATAATAATTATTTTTATACTATAATATAAATTTATTTGATACTTTTATAATTACATTGCCATTCAAATATTGGGTAAAAAATATTATGCGAATAATCTATTATTAGTTGCTCATTAAACTGTGAATTTAGAAGCAAATATTGTTGATTTAAATAAGTGAAATTCATTTCAAACTCATTCCGTCAGAGAAATACCCATAAAAATGTATGGAATTATTATGTTATTGTGCATGTCGCCAGTATTAATCTCTGCCAATATGTAGCTTTATACACAAAGAACTTTAATTATTAAATAAAATCGTTTTTATATATAAAAAAACTAAAAAGTAATAAACAACTATTCATGGAGTGCTCACCAAAGCAGCCTGTGGAAGCTTGATTTGGGCAACACTCTCGAGATCTTTGGCCTCAGTGGCTAAAGCCTCGTTCATCACCCGATGAAGATAGTCTAAAAGTGTGTCATAGAAAGCTAGTTGCTCTGAGGACAGATCGCTAAAGCCTCCAGTAGTTTTCCCTGACTTGAGGAGAGCAAGCAAAGGTTCTAGCTGACTCTGGAGTAAATTACCCACTCGTGGCACTGTAAACACTGTTCGAGAACACTGGGAGACAAGCGAGTCCACCGTAGTCGAAGTATCAGAACCTTCTTCCTCATTCGTCTGACATTTCACTGCCTTCTCTAGCAGGTCCTGTAAGGATATAGTTAAATTTTAAATGTCAATTACGAAACAAACTTTATCCAATATTCTAATTTTATGTTTTGCTTCAATAACAGGTAAAATTGATGGGTAACATATTTCCTATTTGAATTATACGACTTCAGTAGGATTAAATATAACATTAAAATATAACAAATATATAAAGGTCAATCTTATTATAAAAGCGATAATTACATGATTCTTTCATTTTACTATTAAATTAATCTTTTAAATGTTATGTTATTCATTTCCTATGTATAATTTAAACGTTATATACCATTCAAAAATATTTTTGTAATTATCTTAATCGCTTCACAGTATCATCACGTAATATTTCTCAAATAAATTATACCTGTAACTTTATTTAATTAAAATTAATCGACAATATGTTTAAGTGTAACTTTTATGTTTGTCTCTATAAAACATACCTTTTTAAGGTTAATAAAAATGATTTACGCTAGCATATACAGCGTAATATACAGCGTAAAAGCAGCAATAGTGTGGAGATTAACATAAATTATTAACAAAGAACTTAGTAGTAGGTACCATGATAAGAGTACGCGACGAGTCATCTTGAAGTCTCGGTGGGAGTGTAAGGAAGTAGAGAACTTGAGCGGGATTATTAGGAGGAGCAGATGAAGTCTTAAGTAAACGTCGTAGATACTCAGGAGAGGGCGGTAGAGCCATGATAATCCGCCAACCAATCAGAAAGTGGTAGTGACTCAAGTTGAGGCTCTCCTGTACTAACTCAGACACGCTGTCATTGGCTGAAACCTGTAGTCCGTAGCCAATCATATTGAGAAGGGCTGTGAAGAAGCTATCATAGTTGGGCTTGGTGATCATGTAGCTCAAGGCCTGCATGATGAACACAACACAATAAGGTTAGTTGGAACCTAAATATATTCAGAAAATACGATCGCAATTCTAGTAATTCCAACAGGTTAAAATATATATTGTAAAACGATTATAGTGAAGGGACTTATAGAACATAAAAATTAAAAGAAAATAGGCAAGTTAAGAAACACCAATACCTAACAGCTTTCAAATATATTGATCTATTAAAATATTTTGTACTCTTTTTTACAAACACGGGATTAGCAATAATTGCATTGCATGAAAAGAAGTTAAAAGGTTAAAAGAAGCATGCATATGAGTAAAAAATTGCCTCAGTAATTATAAATTATGCCACAAAACAAAGCAAATTTGCTAAAATCGAATTTAAATATCCATCAATGTAGCAGTCATATTTTTGTAACTAATAATGAACTTAATAAAAAATAATTACTTAAATTTAGGTATTGCCATACTAATCTAACATAATAAAAAAGTTTTTAATGTGACATAATAATTAATTAAACTATAGGCTTAAATTTTGAACAACATCAATTGATCAGTCAATTCGTAAAAAAAACTGGCTATTATGCTGAATGTTATAATTTTTAAACTAATAATGTTAATCATTGTACACATAATATTATGTAAAAAGAGCATTAAAAATGAGAAACCTACAAGGCCATCGGGTTTGCGACATATTGGGAAGTCCTCTTCGCTGACAACATCGTAGAATGAACGGCGACGATCGGAGCTGCTAGAGGAAGCCAATTCCTCATAGAGAAAGATATTGGACTCACTGTTGGCATCAGAGGCAGCTGAAGAACGTTGGAACCAGTTAGCAAAGAGATTACGACGAATCTGACTAGGTAATTGACTTGGCATCTCATAAAAGTTGTGCAGCATGTACTTGACAAGTAAAAGCAGACGAGTCAGTAAACGACGCACAGTCAGACTTGGTGATGGCAGGGTTTGGTTAATTACCAGGGCTGACAAGGCTGCCAACACCTGTTTCTTTCCTGTGAGATTGGACAGGGAATTAAAAAGAAAGACGAGGAGCTGGAGATGCTCTGAATTTATGTCCTCATCTGGAGGTGAGGATGAAGAGAGGCGCTGATGGAGAGTGTCGAGGAATTCAGTCCACAGAGATATAATGAAACTGTCGACACGAGCTCGTTGGTCCACCTGGCCGGACTTGGCTGCTTCTGCCACTCGAATGATACAGTGGTTGGCGAGGAGAGTGAGCGACCGAAGAGAGATCTTGAGTGGCCATCCAGTATTAGAAGTAGGGTTGATGCCCAGCTGTGTGAGCAGAGAGAGCTGGCCATTATCAGAGATGATTTCATGAAGCAAGAGATGATGTTGGAGGGAGGTCAGTTCACTCTGCACTTGCTGTACATCTTTCCCTGTATGATGGGTGGGAACTTATATAATTCCTAATATTATCTACTTATAATAATAGATAGTAGTAGTAAACGATACTGATAAGACTTTATTGTATAGAAATTACTGTTGCATAGTAGTGAGTTATACCTCATATAAGTACAATGTAATAAATCAAAATCTACAATAAAAGTGATTCAATACATTTAAGCTATGGTTTTGACTTACCATAGCAAGCGTTTCATAGATTATATAAATATATATTATATAATAGTAAATATTATTATATAAATAAATTATATAAATATATTATAAACCCGGTTATATAATCAGCCAATTATATATTATATTAACGAAATAAATCATATAAAAATAATTATTTGTCTTACTGAGAGTTAATAAATAATCAAAAAATAATTTGAAATCATTGTTAAAATGAATACAATCAACTAGTACAACCAACAAACAGAATCGCTTATCACTATATTTTGTAAATTGAACAAAGTACGTACGTACACATTTACTTTAGCGATGCAAAGAAGCACTGAAAAAAGAAACGATTATCACGCAGCCAAGATCGTTACAGGGACGTCGCTGATAATGTAAATATTAATGAATTAAAACAAATCTATATGCCAGTATATTAAGAAATAAAGCCATATTTTTTTTAAACTATACATAAATATTTCGTTGATTGTTATTTGTAATAAATATTAGTTTTCAAGATAAGATTTAAATGAATTAAGATTAGTTTTAATTTAATAATATTTCACATATCGCCTATGTAACATTTACAACCTTAACAACGATTCATTTATTAGCGGTTTTTCGCGCTGCCAAAAAAAGTGCGACGCTAAAATAATTATGTGCTCAAAGTCCAGTTAAACTGCATAAGATTCCTATGACTGTAAAATATACTATAATATTATATAAATTGCTAATAATAACCTAAACTTTACCTCGTTTGCAAGAAATAGTATCGAGTTCTTTGATGAGATTTGCTAAGCACTCAATGCTTGACTCTTGAAAATGTTGTCTGGAAAGAAATGAATGATATTAAAGAAAATATTTGTTGATGAAGAAAGTATGTACAGAAATCTACCTGAGAGAATTATAGACAACCTGTAGACCAGAGACAGCAAGTGCATCTAAAGTTGAGATAAGTGCCATTACAGTTTCAAGTTGAAGTGCTCTAGAAGCTTCTCCTGGTGACCTTTGAGTGCCGGTTATCTCAAGGAAACCTCGTCCACTAGGTAAACAGCCCAAGAGGTCTTCCCTCTTCTGCAGATGACTAGACCAGGTGGACAATAGATCTGCGTACCCACTCATTTTACCCGAGCTACGTATACTCAGCTCCAAAGCGTCTGGATCAGATATGACATGTGCTCCTGGAGTCACCACTGCTCCAGGGGTCGTTATTTCGCTGAATAATTGTTCCAGACCCAAGGAATCTAAACCACGTTATACCAATCACAGACCAGGAAGGTTGGAATTAAAATATATAAGTATAAATGGATAAATATTATTATATTATTGACATGCTATAAAATTATAATTAATAAATCAAGAAGTTATGTAAAACCTAGCGATAAGACATTGTATTTAATTTCCCTAATAAATATTTAAATCTTTAAAATATTAAATTAACAAATTATGTGACTTTCCTATTTGATTTATCACAACACAGTAATAGAAGTAAACTAGATACCTATTAAATTCCGAATGTTTAGGTAATATTATTTTATCTATAATAGAATTTTGAATATGTATTCAAGTTTAGTTTAAAGTATGTATTTATTTATTATCTAACATAAGCGGGAAATATTCTTAAGAGCCATTAGGCTTTGAAATTGGTGAAAGCTACGTATCGTAAATAACGATGTATAAATTAATAAAAGTGATGGCCGCTAAATACTACTGAAGTATTTATTAATGAAATTCTTGCTGACATTTATTATAACTGAAGTACTAAACATGGAGGTGAACTAGTCAAAATAAAATACTGAGACGATCTTCAATAATGTAACGTTACAATCAACAATGACATGATTTGTTCAAAAGTATTTACATAATATACGGATTACCTAAATTTGATAAATAAATAAAATTAATTAATATTTTGATAATATTTATTATATTATATGATTAAAAATCAAAATAAGTGTAATAGTTATAATATCAGTATTATAACACTATTATAAGAAATGTAGTTGAAATTCAATAATACATTAGAACAACTATATAAAGTTAATATAAAGAAAATTTTAAAAAATGAATAGAAAAGTATATTTTACTTTAATAAATATTCCAAACACTAAATATTTAGATAAGAGATATCAAAGCAGTTTATTCAACTTTAACAGTATATGTATGCAACGAATAATTCAAGCATATGTTAGCGTGGAAACCATAACAAAAAAATGTCATATAATCATGAGAAAGATTTATTTCTCGATTGTCTTTTAAATGTGGTAACATTTTTGTATCACTACTATGTTTTTCAAAAATGTTCATACTTGCCTTAATAACTAGCGAAACAATACAAGCAAGGCTACAATGAGTAGATACAAGTAGATACAAGAAGTAGACAAAAGAACGAACAGTATCTACCTTGGTCCGCATCACTGTCCTGTTTGGAAAGTTTCTCACTGATTGGTGGTGAAGGAGAACTGCAGCTACCTTCATTATCGCTATCCGGTGATTCTGAAAATCCTTTTTGCACCTGAATCACAGAGATAATCAGTTACACTCGTCAATCTTTAATTAATCAATCATTAAGTAGAAGTTGATTAATGCAATCTAATTTAAAGGAAAGAAACAATAGAACTACAGTACCGTCACCTTTCGCGAGTTCCACAACGCTAACTCAAGCCACTGTGGGAATATTGAGTTCTGAATTGGACCAAGGGCTAGTGGAAAGAGGTCATTCGGTGTCCAAGTGTCTGAAGTTTCAACTGAGAAGTCTGAGACATCTGAGCAAGAAGTAAATGGAGAAAAATGACAATAAACCTAAAATTATCAATGCGTAATAACAAATTTCAGTATATAAAATGTAGAGAAACTTAATATTTAATCATGAAAAAACCCACATTTTATAAACAACTAAAAATATATTTTGAGACGTTTTAATTAGTACTGTTCCCACACATTATATATGACAATTTATACGTTTATTGATGTATGTTGTGTGGAAAATTATTTTGATTTATGCTACTGTTCGTCTATGTCATGCTAGATATTTAATTACGAGAATTGATTGAATTATTTCAGCGAATTGATATTTGGGTTGAATTGATTTTTGTCTTTTAGTGAAATTAAAGTTTTGTGATCTTTTTGCCAGTTGTCAATTTTGGTGTAATGTTTTGAAATTTGCCTGATGGTGTTTTTTTTTATTTTATTTTAATTTGGATTTTGAAATCTCCACTTTCTCCTTAGAAAGTGTGGGAAGCTGGAGTGAGTTGGTCGTACGAACGGAAAATTGTGATTATCAGTATTCTTGAGTAGGCCCCTGTGAAAGATACGATTACCAGTATTCTAGGGTTTGAGGATTGCAATTCTATATTTGGTACGTATAATTGTCATCAAATACTAATCAAATATTGAGATAAATTAGTTTAAATTAAATTGTAGCCTGATAGCTAATGAGTAATTTGTAATTGGTAATCACTTGATAATTTTATAATTAATATACCTTACTAATAATTATCTTGGTTGTTTTCACTGCCTTATTATTGGTAGGTAATAGTTACTGTTATTATAATTTGATTAATATATTTGATAACAAATTTGATAACAGTACCAATTAACCATTATCAATCAAATATTTTAAAAGACAAATGAATAAGGATTAAGTACATAATATAATAGAAAAAATAGTATTGCATAAAAAAGATTACGTATAATAAATCATATTACAATTAACATTAAAATATAACATAGATATAATCTAGTCTATGTAATATGTTTTCTGTTATATTATGTAATCCTTTTTAAGTTAACTATCTTCGCTTGTATTTAACCCTTATTGGAATATCTGTTGACAAATAGTTAAAAAATTATTTTAAATGTGATTTACTCAGGCTGTAAAGTTCGGATTGGTCTGATATTTCGTAACGATGGCTAATTTTGTTATTAGTAATACATACAGTAAAATAAATTTGTTTATGCA
>JAYRBW010105380.1:0-18942 GCA_036023295.1 Invenusta paracnida
TTTGAGTCAAAATAATATGGGCGTTATTTTAGTCATTTGCCGTTATTATTTCCAAACTGAGCTCCACCAGCACTGATTACTATTAATGAATGTAAATTCTTCATTTAATGACTGCCCTAATACAGTTTACAAAGTATTTCTGTCAGATACAAATTGGTAATAAGCAATTGATCTAGCTTTTATAAAGAATAACATAATAGATTCATTTTAAAGAATCATTCTACACTTTTTAGAACTAGTAAATGTAATTAATTCGACTCTAACAAAGGACCTTACTATAGAATATGAAGAAGGAAAAATGATTAATGTTGTTCAGCACATCAGAGTTGATCAAAAGTTACATCAAAACAGAATTACATTTTTTTTTAAATGTAATTGCCTTATATTTTTATTTAATTTGATTTGACTTTTACTTAATGCATGTTTAAGCTACTTAATCGTGTTAGCCATCTGCTGGAAATACTAGTTTGTTTTTAAATTTAATTCCCAACTCTCTTTATTGCAATGTATCCTAATAACATAAACACATTAACTAGTTCCCTTTTTTATATCGCAAAAGTACACTCAACTGTATACGTACGGCTAACTTAGTAAGCAGTGTTATAATTAAAAATATTATAACAAACTATAACCCTTTTTTAAACTTTATACTTGTTTATATTATCTCTTCTTGACTGGACTATAGTCTAGAATTGAAGACTAGCTATACCACTTATATAAAGTATTCCATTAGCTATGTACGTGAATATTGAATTTAAATATCAAAGATGCTTATTCAACATTTCTTCAGGTGATATAGAACATATTAATAATAATTCTAAGCACTTAACCACAATCAGAAACCTCTCAAAGTTTTGCTTAAGAAGGGCACTATCTTAGTGAATAGAATTTCAGAACTCTACAACACAAGTTACCTTTCAGTCTGGGTTTGCCCACCTTTCCCTCGTACCTTGTTTTGTGGTATTTTCCTAATCTATTTTTAATGTTAATACAACATTTTCGAGTTTGAATTAGGCTAATGTAGAGAATCAACACCCCAAATAACTATACAAAATTTCGAAGAATTTAAATTTTTCTTTTTCTTTTAAAACTTATAACGTTTATTTGTTACGATTCTTTCCATTTATTTATTTGTATAATAGAAACATTGACAGTCTAAATTAAATGGAAAAGCTATGTAAGCAAGTTGTACTAATATCTGACCTAATACACTTCGATAAATTATTTAAAATATAAATACAATAATAAGTGATATTATTATGTAAAGTGTCATTTGTTTTTACAGTTTTTCTCTTTATTACAACCTGGTATGTATTATAATATGATAATTTAAAACCTGCATTTATTTTCGTTAAACCAGGTATATTATTTTTCTTTTTAATCAAATTTAATGTTCATCATTTTATTATTATCTCATTTATAGTAAAATTGAATGTATATTAATATATTCTATATTTCGTCATGTAACATGTATAAATTACATACTTCTTTTACATTACTTAACTGGATGAGTGCTTCATTGTGTAATAGTATGCTTTTATTGCACAAACAACCATATTACTCACTTAGATTGAAGTAGTTGATTATGTAATATAGTGTATTCGGTTAATACACTGTATATTACATAATAGTATATAATGAAATGTAATTAATGTTATATTCAAGCTTTTGACATGTTATTATAGGCAAAGCGCTGTGTAAGTAGTGTTTTTTGCATTAAAACTAATTTAGGTAACTGCTGTTAACTCTATCGATATGATCTAGATATTGTTTGTACGTACTATACTCGTAATTAAACTTAAATAGATGATTAAAAACAAATACAATCGTGTAATTGGCAAATAGTCTAATGTGTACATTGAACTGGTTTTAGCATTATTTCATGTATGCTCTACACTACATATATGACCTGTATGTATTATTTGAATCAATTTTCTTTTTAATAAAATGTTATCAAATTTCTTCTGTGTAATTGTATGTATTGCCTTTTACGATTGACTTGAATGTATCAAAACCAGACTAATTTACAGCTATTAAGAAATAATTTTCATTCATGCAAACATTAATCATTTCATTTCATATTTTAGTAAAATAATGTATGTTAAGAAAAACTATTCGAAGAAATTTTAATATTTTCATTTGCATGTTGAATTTGTTCAATTAATTGTTTTTATAGAATATGTATTCTCATGTAAAGTTTACAATGTTTGTCCTGTTTGTACAGTTGTTCCTTACGACTGAAATGTTTACATTTGCTGGAAAATGTTTTTACTTGTAAATTTGTGTAGGTGTACGAATATTTTACATTTTGATACTTTTTAAAGTTGTTATTGTAGTTATTGTCAGTTATGATGTTTGCCCTATAGGATGTATGAACATTTTTCTTATTTCCAGATTAATAAACCAGACAAAAAGCAATCTAAAGATAAATTATTATCTTCATTTTCATTAATTGATTTGTGCCATACTTAAGTGTACCTATACCTATTTATGTTAGACTTTCGTTCAGGCTGTTGCTTTCATATACTATATTACGTTCAAGCGATCATTTTGTAAATATTTCGTTACAAGTTCTATTAAGATTGTTACCACCTCCGATTTAGAATATTTATACTCGTATTTGTGTTTTACTGGTTATTCTCTTTAATTGTTATTTTTCATGGAAACAATACAGTTAATACAATAGCTAAGAGCGGTTTCGTGTATTCTATTGTCCCTATAATGTGAAATAAATTTGAAGAATTTGAAGAATATTTTGTTTAATGAAATAAATTAATTGGTTACAAAATAGCACTATAGTTGGTCAATAATATAATACACATTTTAATATCAAGTTATAAGTATGTATGATACAAAATTAGTTTTTTGTTGTTGACAGTTTAAACATATTTAAACAGCTTTAATTATTTAATTAAACATAAAAAATGCTTTGTTCATTTAAAACATTTAAACATAGATAAATTATCCATATATCCGTTTAATTATTACTTCTATAATCTTAAAATAATATTACTAGACTGTATATTATTTTGATATTAACTTTAATCGGGTCGTAGATTTTTTAAAGTTTTATATTTGATTTTATCAGTTCTTAATAAAATTGATATTTTGTATTTTATTTTATAAAATCATAACGTAATATTTCTTATTTTTGACTATTAAAACGTTATTTTTCTCTGCTATATGGAATGTAAGAAGAGACGGGTCCCGTGATTTTTAATTTATACTCGTGTATAGTACCTATGTCGCGTTCCACCTAAATACATACACTTTAGTTTAAAATACATTTTGTAATACCTAATATATTGAATTTAATATATAAAAATATTTAGCTTTGACAGTACAAAATAGAGTTTATTATGAATCTCAAGTATTAAATCGGTGCTTTATTGTTTTATGTGATAGCGGCTTAATGTAGTTAATTTGAATTCATGTATATTACGATTATGTTTTCACATTATAATATATATTCTATAGTTAAATATTCCACAATAATAATGATAATTACAATTATATTTCCTAATTGTCATTCCTTTGCGTTCATATTTACTGGTTACTTTATTCTTATTTTAATTATTAACCAAACGAGCTATAGTAACAATATATATATATATATATATATATGTAAATTCTGCTTGTTACATAATTTCATTTTATTTATTAATGCTTGTAACTTATGTATTGAAAACCTGATTAAACTAGTTAAAATTCGCTTCTCTTTTATTTTTGGTCATGCCGGGGGGATTTATCTATACAATTTTGCTTCACAGAACTCTGTCCCATCAAATCAAATATAAAAATTTGCCTCCAGTTATGATCTGTCAATATATAGATTTGTAGCTGTACAGTTTTTGTAAAGATAGTGGCGTCAGTTACGGTTAAACATTTTTTTAAACATATATTTTTTGATAACATATTTATGTTATGTAACACGTACATATATGTACCTACAATTCTTTCCTAATAAAACACGTGAAAATTACAACATTCTAACTGGAATTGTTTCCAAATCACCTCTTTCACTGAATTTTAATTAGCCGATTGGGGTTTCTCTAATTATTAGCCATTAAAAGTGTAAAACATATTCATCACATTTCTTGAACACGCATGGACATCGCGAGATAGAGGTAATAAAGCCACATTATTTAAGAAATGCAAACACATTTATTTGTCGTTTTGTTTGTTTCTATACTCTTGTTTTGTAGGTACATATCTAGTTGCTTATTACCATTTCTTGTTTTAGAATAGAGGGTGGGTTTATTGTTAGGGGGACAGTGGCCTTAATTCTGGAAACCTATTTAATTTTATATAGGCATCGAAAGGGTTGCATTGGAATGGTAGCTACTTTTAATTAAAATTCAACTACCTTTAATGTCATCCTCCCCTTCATGGAATATACTTTTAAATTATTTATTGGTATCTTATTTTATCAAAAATTGATAGAAGTACCCCAGCGTGTTGCCCTGCCCGTATTTTAATATTTTTCTGCAGTTATTTTTGAAGACACAACCTTTTTGGGGTATTTCTTGAATTCGTTATTAATCGATATTTAAAATATATGGCCAATTTTAATAATAATTTCAAACTTTAGTATTGATTTTATTAGCACTAGCTGCCTATTTGTCATCAATTGCAATATTGATTTATTTAAAGTAAAACTTTTTGTTGCAATTAATATTGATGTGTAGATAAATCAAACAACTTTTAGAGATGAACTTTAATTGATATTATTATTATAATTTTAAATGTATTTATATTTAACTGGTGTACTATACCAGTATAACTATTCTATGTATTCTGTATTTGTAGAAAATATACTTATTAGCAATTTATCACCAAACTAGATGAACAATATTCAACCAGTTATTTGAAATTGTGCAAACTATGAAATGTTGATTTTATTTTTCATTCATCTCTTCATAGATATAATATAGTATCTACGTGTTTATAGATTTTTTAACGAGTATTTTACATAACAATCGTGATTGCTTTATGGAAATTGTTGTTGTATAAATTGGCCTGCTAATTAATGGTATATCTTCCTATCATCCGCACACGCAACATGATGTCTTTGGATACATTATAATATTAACAAATACTGCTAAAATTTATGAAACACAGTAGTCACCCTAGACTATTTGATTTTTAATTCTTTATATCAAGATGGTTTTTAATGTCCCTAATGTCTAAATTACTATAGCTGCTTAATATCTCAAATATACTCGTATGTTGTTTTGTCTATTTAGTAAACCATATATATTTTGTTACATTCTACAAACATTTGTTAGTAGATTTATTAGTCGAATTCTTTATATTTTCTTAAATAAACTGTTTCTGTATCTGTTTAAATACATTTTTTCAGATATTTATCCCATAATTTGCGATAAAATTAATAACGTATATTTCCAAACATTAAAAAGTACATTCAAATATATTAATTACATTGCATATTTAATATGGTTGGTATTTAAATGACTGATAATTATATTGAAGGAAATTCACAAGTAAATTATTTTAAAGCAAGATCTCATATTATAAATCTAATAATTGTTATTATGCTTGTTAAAATTCACATTAAATTCATTATAAATATACAAGATGATATGTTTACAATTTTATACTATTTGTTTTGCAAAGTTTTATGATTATTTCATTCCTCATATCTGTGTTTTGCAATATTTAAGTAACAACAATTTAATGATAATGTTGATATATCAAATTGAAAGCTGGTATAGATGTCTATATTATTTTTAAAATAATATTACCTTCCGCTGTTAAATATTATTGATTTGTTCAAACCTAATAAACAATTAATGATTTTAAATAAATGCTTTTTGATTATAAGGCTTTCACTTCCTTTCTGACGCGGTATGATTTGAGTTTGAATAATTATCAAACTTATTTATATATGAGGTTGTTTCCACTTTACAATTGACTGTTTAAATACGAATATATAAATTACATGTGTATTTATTTAATTCTTTGCCTTCATTTAGAAATAATATTAATAACAAAAAATATCATATATATACGATTTAAAAATATATATATTTGTGTAATTTTATTATGAATGCTTTCCTCTCTATATATGTATAGTAGATAGATTTACAATATGATATAACTAATTCTTTGAAATTCAAATTGAAGTAATGCATATTTCTTTGTACAATTCTTAAAAGGTTTCCAGAAAGATGTATTTTCAAATGACATCATATTGGTTACCAATTTTTTATCAAATTTAATTTGTATATTATCTGGAATATTAATCTCAGTATTAGTGCTATCGTGCAGATATCGACATCATGGCGATGACCAGGTTTTTTGTGTAAGTGAAGCACCCCAATACTTACTAAAGCATATAATATAATGCTAATATTTGATTTATCGGATTTTTTCGCAAAAAAATGACAATATTTTTTAAATATTGTATTCAACATTGAATATCAATAAAGATTTTCAACTTACTAAATTTGCGTCAATTGGGGTGTATTTAGCTAACACCCACGCGGTCACAAAAATCAAAACACATTGTCGACAAAAAGGTAACAGTGTTTATAACAAAGAGCAGATGATTGATGTTGTGATCAGTACCAATTTACATATATTAGATATATATACGAATGAATCTCACATTGAGTATAGTAAATTATTTATATTTTAGTCTTTAATGACCCGCCACTCCATAATAAGAATAATTAATGTAATTGACCTGTGATTCTCACGAACAAAGTGTTCTCGAATATTGTATGATGCAAGGTGTTATCGTTTTTCCTCCTTTTTTGGAAATGTCACGTCAATTTTTTTTTCTTGACTTATTTGACACAGTTAGATTTTGTACTACTTATAGCTTATTAAAGTATTTTTATACTATTGATTTTGTATTTAATTTGCAATTAAATAAATAATTCAATTTTCTTATACGAGAATTTTTATAACATAATAGTATCTAAAAGTAACTGTAATTAGTCTATATTATAATTTTTGTTATATGTATAAAAATAAATATTTGATATGTATAAAACACATCTCTCCTAAAAATCTGCATTTTAATAAAGTTTGTTGTTTTATTATAATAATATAATACTATAAATTATATGTATAATGTTATAAATAGTTTGAAATCCGTATTTCATGCTACTATTTTAATGCTGTTTTATTATTAACCGTTTGTGTAAGAAACAATTTTATACTATTGATTATACAGTAATTAAACATAATGTTTTCGTGTTATTGTGTTATATGAATACATTTTATGTAAAAGGTGTAGACTAAAAGTAATATTGAACTTTTCTATTAATTTTAAGAGCAAATATATATAATATGTATATTCAAGCAATTTGAACATACGTAAGTTCTCCGTAAAATATAATTTGTTGCCTGTGTATCTAAACCTGATTTTACTACATCAACTGTTTCATCGCTGTCAGTTTTTAAAACATTATTTTATAAAAGATTTCGGATAACTGAATAGTATAAGTAATATGATTACACTGCGTACAGAATCGGTAAGACCCTGAACTCTATATATAATTACCTATTCGTATGCTATTGAGGATAATCTCTTCAATATATGTTTTATAGCAGTGTAGGCATTTTGGTAAGTTAAATTTTTTTATCCATCAAATTAAAAAATAAAAGTGATCAACGACATATGATCATATATCTTATGATCTGAAAGTGTGTTGAATTTATGAAGTCAATTTCGTCTTCATCTTCATTCGTTTTATAAACATTAACGATATTTCTTCTAGAATTCTTCATTTTGTTTACATATTTGTGTAATTCTTCTGAATCTAATCTTTTAATCAAATAAGTAATTATTTCCTTCAGTCGTTTTACGCTTCTACGTAAAATTGAAAGACTTAAAAAAATCAACTGTTTATGTGGATTGTCAGACTTTTTACTTTTAACAACATCGATTCGTGATTAAACCTATATAGTCCTTATGTGATATCATGTTGTATCTGACTCTACGTGTATTTGAATCCATACTTTTTCTCCAACTGCACTGCTGCTCCAAATGCCTACGTTGCAATTTATTGTACTAAGTAACTCGTTTCAACTTTTCCTCTAAAGCTAATAATTTAGTATGTATGTATTTAGCTATTTGTGCAATTGCCTACTTCAATTTAGTAATTTTAAATTATGTATATAATTACAAAACGTTGAACTATATTTCTACGTTAGACTATTTTAAGGTATATATTTATATTGCATTTTACTATGATAACAAATAAAATTCTTTTTTGTTTCGGATTTTTTAAAGTTAAACACTTCCAATAATTAATTAAAACCGTTAACTGTAGATTTTTTAAATATGTTTATGTTAAAGGATTCAATCATAATTATAGATATTGCATTATTTAACCATCTTATAGTATAATATACCTATTTTATAGTATTGATTCAATTTCTATGCATACTTAACAAAAACTTCTTTAACCAAAACTATACAAGGTAAATGTTTAGTTAAAACATTTAAATTTGAAGGAATACCATTTTTAACAAGTAAGTAATAAATTATTGGATTTATTGCAAGTTTTTACTTCTATTGACATATTGGATAAAGTTAAGAAAGGTATACTATAACATTTTATTAAGAATTTTGGTTATAGATATAATTGTTTCATAATTAAAATTGATAATTATTTTTATCATAAAATGTAACAATACTCATATTTATTTATTTGTATTTTGTTGTAAATTGTAATCAATGGAAAATCTTTGGATTTTAATCAATATAACAAAGTTGTAATTAGGACAAAGTAGTATTAAATGGTTTGGCATAAACATATTTAAATTCAAGTAGGTATCTACATTAAGCTTCATTCTACGCACACTGTCTCGAGTTATTATGTTTTCCACTTCCTAAACGATTTTTATTACTCATATGTTGTTTTGTAGATACATTTTTATAAAGCATCGCATTAATGTATAATATGTAGTATTAGTGTGATTAGTATTTACTTAAATGCCATATTGAAGTACACTTCTTATGTTTTTGAAAGGATTAAATTGTGAAAAGAGTGTAACTTATAATAATTGATGTTGGTTTGATTAATATCTAATATGTAATTTTATAATACATGTTTATAGTGTGACATTTTGTTTTGAGAAAAATAACTATATATGGAAGAAGATGGGAGATAATAATATCATACTAAATATTTTAGCACTGTATTTGTAAGAGTTTTGTAATTATTCAACTAATTATTGTTTGTATACGTAGTGTTAGCAGACCATTAATATTTTCTAACATTTTGAGTCTTTTATAATTTTAATCCAAACTCTTGTGATTAATGTGGGGTCATGTGTAATTATAGCTTATTTGAATGTTTTATTATGTATGTCTTTTATAAAGCCATCGTAGAAATTTTTAAAAGTTTAAAATGCAAGTATTATTTAAAAACCAAAATCAAATGCCTTACATGTCAATTTTATTTTATTTACTGTGTTAATAATTAACAAAATTACTTAAATTTATTTTATAAAAAAAGTTATTTGTGTCTAAGAAATTTGATATTTTTGGGTGAAAACAAAATCAAAAACAATTTTTAAGGTCGACAGATTATTACATTTGTATGTGATCAACATGAGATTATTTATAAAGATATGTTTTTTGTATTTCCTGACCTTTTTGTTTTGCATATTATTTTATAGAAAATGAATATCTAAAATTGGTTTTATAATTGTATTAGATTTAGATAATATGCTTAATAGTATTTATATTATCTAGCAAGTATTATTTGGTCATAAAAATGTATTGTTTAGTAATTAGGTACTAGTATACATCATTATTAATAATCCATTTTTATTTATAATTTGACGATAATATAAGCTCTTTTCGATTTTTATTTGAAATATATTTGCTCAAACCTGATGTAAATACAAATACAGTGACCAAAGAGAATTACAAATAAATAAGAATAATTCAGAATAATAAAATATAACAAATAAAACTAAGAAGTAGGAAATAAAATGAAAAGATAACCCGCAATGCTGCAATTAAAATGTCAATATGCATGTTATAAAATACATTGTTATATTCGTTCATTACTTGCGCAAAATGTAAAATTTCAATAATTTATTAAGATTCCCATTTAATGTGCCATAATAATTGTCTTTGTTAGAGTATACTAAATTGAGTAAGCTACAAAATGGCATGCAAAAGTCATCGAGTTATGCATATTTAGTATCAGTATGATTTTTGTATTGTATTTATTTAAATAAAAAAACACTTCGCTTGAAATTTTAATTTTTATGGCTCAATGTGTTTCGTTTGAAATAAATATCATCATTATTTAAAATTGCATTTATTTAGTTACCTTTTTTTAATTCTTTGTCTCAAATATTTAAAGCGTTATCTGGATTAACTAAATGCCGAGTCCGAAAAGAAACAAAGGCAGAAGTTTAATTTAAATATTAGTACTAATAACATTACATTTTCCAATTCCTACAGAACACACCAAGACCCTCACAGGGTATACTGCAACACCACAGCTTCTTCAGAAGCTGACATTCATCGCGCTGAATCATGACCGGCAGATCGAGGGCATCGACACAGTGCGTGCCTTCCACTTCGGTCTCAACTTCCTGGTTGAGCTGGATATCCTTCTTCCAGCAGATACGAGTCTCAGGGAGGCTCATGATATTGGCGAGTCACTGCAGAAGAAGTTGGAACGACTGGAGGAGGTTGAGAGAGCATTTGTTCATCTTGATTATGAATTCACTCATGATCCCAACACCGAGCATAAGCAGGTCTGAGACTAAGGGGATATTATATAAAACCTGCGGACCGAGATCGCCATTCTTATTACATCGAAGAAGATTAATTCATTGGTGTTTGACGTTTTGCCAATTTACACCTAAGGTGGTGCGGCGCACGTGGGAAAGCAAAACAAATCGGAGTATTTAGAATAGAGAAAATAGACTATGTTGCACTTAAATATTGCAGATTAGGTTGACCAATATTTGCTAATGTTTCCAAGAAGTCCCGATTTATATAGATATTTTTTTAAAATCTAAATTTATTTATTTTTATACATGCCGCGCCGTGTCGTTTTAGGTGTAAATAAATCCTTAGTATTAATTTATAGGTTGCAGCAGTAAACGTTTCTTTATCATTGAAACCCATATTTTTGTTAGCCATCCATAATTTATAAACGATAAAAATGTGCATGTTACGTAGTTTGTAACTTTAATAATTTTATGATATGCGGGTTATCTGCATAGTGAAACTTTTTAAAACTAAAAACAACTGTTATTATTAATACGTTTAAATGATATATTTTCAATATTTGTTAAACTTTCTGTTTTTGGTGTTTTTAAATGATTACGAAGCGTTTCCTTAGTAGAAATCAGTTATTTTTAAAATGACTTTCAGTTTTCTGCTGACAATTTCATTTTACACTAGTTTACGAGTTAGTTTCTTTACAGGAAAGAAATTACACCTTAATTTAGAAACACACATTCCGTTACTAGAACTACCATTCTTAGAATACTAAATATCGAAAATTCCTCCAATTGTATTCCAATCTACTCAAACCACACTTCTGAAGTATGTCATAACTTAACTATGCATACTGTTATATAATATTACATGTTGTAGTATTCAATCAATCATACTCGCTTCAATTTATTTTTTATATGCTAAGTATTTGTATTAGATTTGAAATTAAATTGTATTGTTGTGTAAAACCCTTAATATTGCGTTGTACATATTATAGTAGTTAATTAGGCATTAACAAATTTACAACCATGTTTTCACTATTACAAAATCAAAGAACACTTTATAAACATAAAATATACAGACATATATTCATGCTTTCAGTTTTAGTTCATTTTTCTATCATAATATATGTATATAATTATTTAAATTGTGTTTATTGTAAATATCAAACTATGCTCCTTAAAAACAATTATTTTACAATACTTTTATTCAAGGCAGTTTCATTGTTAGTGAATTCTGCCTGAAACTATACTATAAAGCAAATATAAAATGATATTTATATATACATGTATGTATATAGATTTAATGGCAAGTATTTAGTTTATGCGATTATAAAAGTATTAATGACAATATCAAATAACATTTATAACAAAATATATTTAAGTTTTAAATACGTATTTCTTCGTTTCAATAACCTATTTAATTTTGCAATAATTTAATTTTTATAACATTTTTAAAAAGAAATTATTCATTCATTCATGTATTCACATAATGACCACTATAATGACAAATATAAGTATTCTCCCTTTTTTAAAGAGGAGAGGAAATTTTAAGAAAGCAAAAAACACTTTCGAGATTTCTAACAACTTTATCTGTATGCAACTTTATGAAGGCAGCCTGATATACATTTTATATATATTGAAATATTCACTGGAAGTAATATTTAGGTATTATAATAAATTAAATACAAAACTGAAAGTGTTTCCAGATTTATCGCAAGCTTTACTTAGTAACGTTGTAACGTAGACATATTTGTAATTTTAATTTGACTACAACTATTTATAAATATATTTATGAAACACCATTTCTTACCTCAATTCACAAAATTAGGAAAAGTGCGAAATTTTCTTGTGTTTATTGTTGTAATATTGATGGCGTTATTGCCGGTACATTCTCTTTGATGTTATGGGAACTCACCACAAGGAAAACTAACTTAAACACACTGTTGAGAGTGAGCTTTGTTTGCGTTTTGAATTTTGAATATTTTGCTGAGGAATACAGTTTTTGTCTATGAGACTATGAGCAAACTACACCACAATGCCAAGATAGTTCACTGTCATTTCGTGTCTTTTGAAAACCATTTAAATGGTTATTATTATATCTAGCAATACATCCTACTTAATGCATTTATGATGTCGGTTTTCTTTTGTTTAATGAGACTATTATTATTTTATTAGGAATATTAAAATATTGATTTTCGGGAAATTAGATGTCATTAGGACAGCTAGGTGAACAACATATTGTGTTCCATTCTATTTTCTAATCATTGTAAAATGCCTATAGTAATGTATTATTATTTTAATTAATATTAATAACATTGCCTTGAACCTCCTATAGTACATTCCTTACGTGCCAAACTGAATTAATAAATTCAAATTCACTCAACTTAAAAGTCTAGCAGTGGGGCATACTTGGTTTTTATGTGTCTTCTGTTTCCTTTTTGTTCATGATAATTATCTACGTAACTGTTAATCCATTATGAAGGTATATATGCCTACACAAATCAAGCACATTTGCCGATACAATGTCTTCCAACAGAAGGTCACATTTAACTTTATGTATATTTTGTAGCTCATAGTTTGCTTCATCTTAGCCCACCGCACGCTTTCTTTGCAATTTGAACTTACGTTTGAAGTTTTCTCTTCCATCAATTAATTTTTTTCACATGATTCTTGTAAAATTTGTTTTACCTGCTAATAATTGTCCGTTTTGTGATTGGATTAATTCCTATAAATCCATTTATTGGACATTCCACTTTAATTTCTATGTATACATATTATAATTTCGTTTACCGACACAAAAAATCCTAAATTACAAACATGTAAGTAATGTTTAAGATTATTTAATTTCAATTTAAAATTCTATTCATAAAGCTATTCTGAGTTTTCCATCTTTCAATAACATCAATAGTATACTAGATCCTCATATGTAAGCCTTTTAGAATGTTTTACAAAATCATTGACTTTAGAATTGTTTTTGTTGTTTTCACTCCATTATTTGTAGCCATATATGAACCCTTTGTTTTGCTATAATGCGTGTACCAATACTGCCATTATTTTAAAAAATGACGCGCACTTTCATATACTTACATTTTTAAATACATGTTATTGTAATCATCTGTTTTATCTATAAAACTATATGTTATTTATATATTAACAATGAATTGTTTGTTTTTCAACGTGTTACTCTTGACATATGCGACTAATGTTGTAAAGGAATATTATCAATTTTTGTTATGCAATTTAATTGATATAGCGATAAATTTATAAAAAATTCTTCACAAATATATTTCAATTACGACAACTGTAAAATAACTTAATTTTCCTTTTCTACAATGCGCAGTATATTTGCGCTGTACGATATATTTTTGTTTAGTGTACGATATTTTGTACAAAAAGCAATTGTTTGTGTGCATAAATGTGATATTTAGATATTGTATGTGCACGCTTTTCTTATGTAGAGCAACTTACGCGGTGTGGAGAAATAAAGATTAAATTAGAACTTTCAAATTATGTTTTTATCTACATATGAGATATTGAAATATACATTAATATATATATAAGATGATATACCCAAATCTTCGTCCTAAATAATATAGTAATTTGATATAGTGATGTTAAAAAGCCCAAATAAAAATGTTATTAGAATTGATATTAATATTGATTTTCAAATTGTTTTTTTACAATGCATATTACTATGCGATTACTGTCCATACCACAGACATTGATTAAATATAATATTTAGAATATTAATAATATATATATTTATAAAACATAATAGTTTATTCAAAGTATATTTATATCTATGGTCCATACTGTCTGAAATAAATGATCTTTTTTACAGTATGTATATCATATTGAAATAAGTATCATGGAGTAATTAAACAAAGGTTTGACTCATCGATTCTGTATATAGATTAATTATTACTATTTGTAGATACAAAGACTTCAATATTACAGTTTATAACATTTATATCAATTCTTACAGTTTAGTAGTAACTATAAACATATAGATTTAAATACAATTAATTGTATTTTACAGACAGGTAACTCGTTATAAAGTTTCTAGAACATATAATACATTTTCTATTAAAATTAATTAAATACAAATATTTAATACTACTTTTTGTCTAACCATTTACATATGTACATTTTATTGAAATAAACGATAATCTATTGACTAAAATTTATAGCGCGCGATGCGTATAACTCTAACAATAGTAACAAAAAAACTGTTTAATTACTCTAGTATACATATATGTATTTTGGATTTTACATATGATTATAAACTTAGTTTTTTGTTTAATGATCACTTATTATGTATGTACATATATATACTTGTACACTTATTAATTAAAAACTTTTGTTGTCAATTTATTAGGTAATATATCTTATATATTTAATGCAATATATTTTATTTAATAATATTATTTGTAATTCAATTTATTATAAATAAAATAACTAAGTTAAATTGGAGGGCATGTTTAAGATTAATTCTTATTTATTTATATGGGTTACACATTTTATCGAGAAATATGACCTTAATTTAGAAATACAAAAAAACAGTTGAAACTCAAAAATGTCAGAAAATAAAAAAACACTATTATTTTTGTTACGAATACTAGTAGCGAATTGGTATACATAATGTAATATATTGTTTAATAGGTATAGAGTATTTCAGTGTGTAATTGAAATACCAGTAATTACTTGATTGAAATAAAATGAAATACGCAATAAAAAATGTGATATTCTTTAAAAAATTCAAATATATAATGCGATGTGTATCGCAGTTGAATACATTGATATATATAGGTGAATATATAGTTGAATACATTGATAATAAACACAGAATATAAATAAACATATTGTTTTTTAATTATTAAGCTTCCATAGTACTTATTAAAATATCTGAGATTTAAAAAACCTAAGAAGTTTTAAAGTGTTTATGCTTCAAATTACATGCTTTATTTATAATTATCCTACAAAATATGTTTGAGTTACGAATTTAATAAGAACTAAAAATATGTATGTAAATAAAAGAAGAAAATGACTGAAATAATTATAATGACTAAATTTAATAATGGATTATATCAAAGAAAATGAAACTAATATAGCAGCTGTCTTATTAGCTTATTACACATTATTGTAAATATTTTAAACTTTAAAGCATTTTGATAATTAACTATTTTTAATATATGCTATAAAAAAACTACAGAGAGATATCGGGTGAATAATAAGACTGTTTTTGCATGAATATATATAAATATTTCCAAAAGATATTTTCCATGAATACTATTTTTATATTTCAGGAATTATATCAATAGAATAACTCAACATCAATTTTCATTTGTATAATTCAATCTCGTTATTAATATTGTCTAAGTTTCCATATAGTTTATAAATAATAAGCTTACGTATTTTGGTAAATAAGATCAACCTTTATTAATATAACAAATAATTGTTGTGTGGAAGAAATTTTCAGAAACATTGTAAACTTGAGAAATAATATTAATCTACTTGTTTGCTTTATAATAAAAATATGGTATGATTTAGTTGGAACGGATTTTCCGACAAAATATTGAAATGATATTATGACAAATTATATTATATTATGATAAAATATAATATTTAGAAATATTGTTTTTATTATAACAAAAATAATTTAATTCCTTGGAGAGAGAACGAATACTTATTCATAATATTTAATTCATAAGAAACATGATTTTCTTATGTCTTGTAGAAACAAACTTAATTGTTTTTATGAGTATTTTAGACCTGTTTCATCTACAGTTTGGAAAATACACTCATTTTGAGAAGTGTTTTCATTGTATATTTGTTTATATTGAGTTTTAAACAATTACATGGCTATTTATGCTATACATTTTTGCTTCATCTTTGAATAATAAAAATTATGTTATTATTTTGAACAGTTTTTTGTACATTCTATAACAAACTATATAATATATGCATCTTTTGTGCATGGACTTGGACTATGTTGCACTATATTATATATTATATACTATAATTTCTTTTTAATAAGTTTTAAACGCTTATGTGAACAATTATGATCTGATGTTTTTGCTTCGCATTTTAATGTGCTATACCATAAGTTATACATCTGCTGTAAAAAGTGTTATAATCATAATTATAATACGCTACATTTTTTACTTCCCATTTGAATACACAAATCAATATTTATATCGTCTACATAAAATAATAATAATAATAATTGTATATTTATAAACAAAAAAGCGTGAAGTACCATAATGGGAAGCAAGGTACGAGTATAGTTGCAAAAAAAAGTATAGGATAGAATTAAGAATAGTAAGAATAGTATAGTTAATACCATAGAGTATTCTATGGTTAATACGTTAATAAGATGATATGCTGAGAAGAAGGAGTCCCTGTATCTTGTCGAGTGAGAAGAGGGCTGGATGAAGCGGTCAGAGCGGTGAGTTGAGCGTTTTGGTACGTACTGGAAGAGGACGTGATCGTTATTGAGAGAAGCTTGTGTGAAAAGGCGTAAGCGGCTTTTTTGCGCCTGGAAGCCAAAGCAGGAAAATCCTCGCAATTACACGTTTCTTGCTCTAAATTAAATTGGCAAATTAACCTGTGAAATCTATTTTGTGTTTTCTCAAGAGAAGCGGAAAGATGGGATTGGATATCGCCGAATGCTGGCGAGGCGTATTCGAGTAGGCTGCGCACCAAGGCCTTGTAGGCAATTTTGAGGTTTTTCTTTGAGAGAATAGGCTTCAGAATGCGTAAAGCGTAGTAGCGCTTAGAGACCATCTTGATGACGTGATCGATGTGCGATTCCCACTTCATACGGTTATTGATAATAACGCCGAGGAATTTTGTTTCGGTGACTATGGGAATACCAGGAAGAGTTATTGGTAGTAAGTTGTTAGATTTAGAGACAAGGAGAGTGCAGCTCTTTTTGGTGTTGATGCGGAGACCATGATTTGTAGACCAGTTAAGTATATTTGTGTGCTCGTCACTGACGGTTTGATTGTTGCTGTGTTTGAAGATGAGGATGCCCGGACTAGTGTCGTCGACGTACTTAATAATGCGGGCGTGTTGAGATAAGGTAGTCAGGCTGCCGGCAACCAGGCAGTAAAGGGCTGCCCAAAGATCCGAGCCTTGTGGAACTCCAGATGTGATTTCCTTGGTAGCACTAGTCGTGCATCCAATGACGGTGGACTGGGAGCGATTAGACAGGTAGTCAGAGATCCATTCAATGAAGTCTTATGAGAAGTTGGTCATGTAGAGGCGATTGGTTATTTGGTTATGACTAAGAATGTAAAAGGCTTTCGAATAGTCGTTCATTATTACTTGGACGCCTTACTGACACATGTGGATTTTCTGCAGAAAAATAAAGAGATAGAGAAGATAAAATATGATTGGTAATGGAAATTACGGCGCAGGATGTTGAAGATTGGGGTCTTGAACCAAATTGGGAGAGGCCGAAATTGTCAATGATGAACTTGTAGATATCCGAGTGAAGAACTATTCTTTCCATCACCTTGGATGCAATTGGGAGAAGGAAAATCGTTCTGAGGTTGTCAATACTGGGATTTGTTGTTTTAGGTATCGGCACGATGTGGGAGGATTTCCAGATTGATGGGAAGCGGCGTTGGGTGATTGATAATTTGAACATATGAGCGAGGGGAGCAGCAAGGATGAATGCAGTGTGTTTGTAAACAGTGCTGGGACATTGTCGCTGCCCGTGGCTTTTGCTTGGTTGATTTTGAAGAGTTCTTTGTACTCTTGGTCTACAGTGATGTCCATGTCCCAGTAACTAGTGTTTGAGGTTTCAGAAGTATTGGGTGGGTTATGGTCGTTAAAAAAACAGTGGCAAATTTTGAATTGATTGTATCAACAGACACGGGTGTTGAGAGGAAAAGCTTGATAAGACTGTATATTGGGTCCCAGAACTTTGATGCTATGTAGTGTTAGCAATTCTCCAAAGTGTTTCTCCAAATGTTTTAACAAATATGTAAAATATATGTATTCATTTATCCATGTTGTGGTGGTTAACTTGTGATAACCTATGCAGCTAGTTATATCGAAACAATTTGTGATGTTTTATTTTAATATTTTGAAAAAAGAAGATATATTATAATGTAATTAACTTGATATTAACTAAATATTATTTTGCATACAATACATCGTTGGAAACCTAAGACAATGGGCTACAAACTAATTGCATTAATA
>JAYRBW010105391.1:0-18940 GCA_036023295.1 Invenusta paracnida
AGACTCCTATAAATTACATATTATTGTAGCTATAATTCGGGCTCACATTTCTATATTTTTACTAATCATATCAGTACATATGTTCATCGCAGTATCATATTTACAATATAACAAAATAAAATTGACTTCTAGGATAAATTTGATATTTAAAAATATAGTTCGGTCAATTGGATCAAAATGAATCAGTTCTGTAAACATGTAATATACAACTTGTCATTTTCAAACTAAAAAAGAATTAAAATAAAGTGAAATAATATCAATTATTTTTAAACAAAAAAAACTACAAATAATTAAATTCGTAAGCATTGGTATAAATATTATACACCGGTTCATCCAACCCGGCGTACATGATCCCAGCTATATACCAAAGAATATAAGATAGATATATTATCCTATATTCTTTGTCCCCTACATACGTAAAGTAAGGTTTTTATAATATGTATTTTCATATTTGAGATTATACCAGTAAACTATCTGTAAATATATGTCAATAAATATTTCATTTTATATTTAAATCTATAATCGTAGAGTAATATAATACCAAGAGAGAATTCACTTAAAGCACTTTGAATGTATACATCTATCAAAATTTACAGATAAAGTAATTCGACCATGTAGATTTACAATTTAATTTATAAACTACTCTAAAAATTGCCTCCTGATTTATGGTAACGTATTACTTTATTCCCATGAAAAATGTTTAGTAGTAACTAGGTACATTTTTTTTTATAAAAATTCATTTTCAATAAAATTTGAATAAGTAACTCAAATCAAAACAAAAATAGTTAAAATATTTATATTTAACAACACACGCTATAAAATAGTAATAATAACGTCATATAACGCCATACATTTTTGGTTCACACTATATGATCAAAGAAATTATGAATGTAAGGAAGACTCTTTATTGATTAAAGCGGAAAATCTACCAATTTGAAAATGCACCAAAATTATAGAAATGTGCATCAGAATGTCAGATACGATAATATGTCATTTATAGGAGTATAGTTTAAATAATAAAGAAGTATTTTTATACCGGCAAATACTAGTTTTGCCTACATTATTTGGTATGCATAGCCCAAAAAACTAGTTATTTGCCGCTATCGAAAAACATTTTTTACTATTCAAGCTATAGACTCCTATAAATTACATATTATTGTAGCTATAATTCGGGCTCACATTTCTATATTTTTACTAATCATATCAGTACTTTATATCATATAGATTTGCCAGTTTGAAAATCTAATTTTATACTGTTTCAGAACGTAAATTACCATACATCGCATTGATGTCAGTGAATATAAAATGGCGAACTTTGAATATTTAAACAAAAATGTTTACGCTTTTTTTGACCGAGTGAACTATAACCTTAGTGTTATTACTCTATGACTATAATCTTCTATAAACTATATAAATCATTTATGTATTTATAAGCAAATAAACTTGAACTTTTAAATTTAGGATCAAATCTAAATTAGGCTCATTATTAATAAGGCAACACTTTTATTACATACTATTAATATAAATGCATATGTAAATATACATTTAAATATAAACATGTGAATCAAATATATATAAATATACCTATAGGTATAAGAGTATAAGAATATTAATAATCTGTTTTTAATTAAACTAATGCATAATTTAATATGTCAAATTAAAAATATGTAAATACCTTGGATAATACAATTCCCTCCCAAGCATGCAAAGTTTGGACCCATCTTCAACAACATCTCTCCGATCGAACGAAATTACGAATTTTAAACACATTTACTAAAACCATATTCGTCTACGACTCAGGAACTTTGGACCATCACTTCAACCATAGCGAAATCCATAAACTCCTTCCAACGCCGCCTTCTAATAATATGCCCTGCTTAATTAGGCATCATCTGGCCACAAACTACCTCCAAAAACCAACTCCACACCCCAACCCATCAAAAGTCCTAAACCAAAACAATAATACTACGCCGCCTCCAATGGACTGCGACACCTTCTCATGGACTCCATCCAAACACCCCCAGCCAAACAAGCACTTATTAAAGACATCAAATCCACCACTCAACCCTCTGGCAAACGCAAACTGACATAGATCTCCAAGATGCTCTTGATGTAGCCCTGTCACCCATTGACATTTATAATCTAAAATCTTGGGAACTGGCAGAAAATAAAATAGTCTGAAAATCTATGTTAGGGGAGTTATGTTATCGTGATTTGTAACTAAGACCTGAGCAATACCTTCTCTATAGCGAATAGTTTTCGTAATGCTGTTTTGATAAAATCCGATGTCACATTTGTGGTTAGGAAGACCTCGGGAAACTTACTGTATAAGTTGTTGTACAAGTACCTCTGAATTGTTTGATCCTGATTTGTATCCGGAGCACCAATAAACCCGACATCTGCTTTTTGTCTACAAACTTTTGCTATGAGACCTATCTTATGACATTTGTGACATTCTGATTTATTTAATTGGCTTGCAGCTCGCAATATGTGTACCTCCACAAGAGTTGTAAATTCTTAAAGATTGAGATATTTCAGTTTGAAATTGGATAGACTTCTTTTGGTTATTCTTGTAAACGGGCTTTTGAGTTGTAGGGCTTCGTTATGACAATATAGGTTTCAGTCAATTAGAGCTTGCTCCGTAAAATACATCAACAGACTGATTAATAGCACTGTTGACATCATCCAAACTTTCTCAAATTACTTTGGCTGACTGAAAAATAAGTTCTACTTCTCTAAGTAATTTCCGTTGTGCCTCAGAATCATTAACGCCTGCGACAATTCAATCTCATCTTCGGGTGCTCAGTTGTTCTCCGAAATTATATTTTGCGGCTTACTATTGTAATCTTAAACATACTCTACACGTGTCTCTTCGGACTGTGTACTAATTTGGGCTGTCTTCAAAGTTAGTATATCGGAATACGCCAGATCTTTGAGCAGATTGTATGCGTCTTTTCCGTTGAAGGTGAGGTAGAATGCTATCTTGTTTTAATTTGTAATCCTTTCGTTATAGTAAGTGTGTAGAGATTGAATCTTTCCAACCGAGAACTTTCCCAGTCAACGATTTTCTCTAACATGAGTTGAGAGAGCATATCATGTTCTTTCCTAGAGATTTTATTCCACACCTTTAGATTTGTTCTTTTTTTACCCACAATTTTGTATCACTTGCTGTTAGTATATAATTTGTTCGACCGCAGATGTCTGCTTTTTTCATCTTGATCGCTGATTTACACCTTCGTAGCTCGTATGGGTCTCCATGTCCGTTTTACTTCGCTTCGTTGACAGCTCTGTCTGCTGTTTCATTTTTTTCAACACCGCAGTAAGTGGCAATGTGTTGAATAGTTACTCTGGAGATACTGCAGACGTGGTTCAATGATCTCCACATTAATGTATAGACTATCTTTTATGGCGAATGGGCCAGCTGGACAGCTTTAATAGAGAATTGTGAGTCTGTCCAGATTAGTTAGCCATCTTTGCCTTCTATGATACTGGTTTTCCTGGTGTACTTTATGTCTGCACACATTGTCACCATTAAGCCTTAAATGAGGATACGAAGTATCCGACTTATGTCTTAACATATAGTTACCTATGCAGATTACCCTGAAACCTGTAAACTCCTTATTTCCGGAAACCAAAAGAAACTACAGATAATTTGATGTTGGAATTTTAGAGACTAAATTATTCTTCTATATGGACTAAAGTTTGTTTAAAAATATACACAGATTTTTTTTCTCATATTTTTGTTATAATTGAAATTAAAGGTACACTATAATTGTGTATAGTACTACTAAAACTGGTGATCTACACTGAATGAAGTTGGATTATATATATATATATTATATTAGGAATATGTAGTAACACGTATAAGATAGAGTGCAAAGATATGTCATTTCATATTATTTCTCGAAGATAAGCTACATTATAAGTATTTTTATATAGTGCTATATATTTTGCATAAACACATTCTAATATAAGCCCAAGAGAAAACAGTAATTAAAATATTTAACTCGTAATATAAGACATTTTAGTGAATAAAATATATTTATAGCATAAAACATGCATATACATTTTTTTACAAAAATGAGTGACTTAGAACATTTATAGGAAACAAAGTTATATTCCTAGGATTAAGACAAGTATAAATAATTTTTAATAAAACAAAATGTAAAAACAAACATCTACGTAAATTGAATGAACAAATCTTATCATATTGCAGATAAATCATCATAGAACAGGTGAGATCAAATGAGCAAATAATAAAAAAGTAAACTAGCACAAAAATACAACCAATTCTCATACAATCGCATAACGTGAAAGATTGAATATTTAAAAATATATAATAAAACATAATATTGCACTTCGAAAACACACATTCAAATGTTTAAAATAAATTATCAAAATGCCCAAAATAGTTCAGTAGCACAAATTGTAGCCACAGTGAGTGCCGGTGTAGTACAAATGGACACAAATCATCTTATGGACAAATATATGGCCGAATAAATAAAAGATAATCATGCAAAAAGTCATATAATTAGTGAAAAAAACAGAAACATATATAGATTATATAGATATACTATATAATAAAGAAATCTGTTGGACGGAAATAAAGTTATACAATTATTGAGTAACGTATGTATACAGTGTTTTGGAATTTAAAATAGTATCCTCAACTCGTAAAGGTAGAGGGAATAATGTAATAATTCGAAGTGTACAATAGACATCTGCGTGCGTATGGATACACCTACGTCAACTTTACTAAATGTTAACATTTTACTAGATAATATTAGCGTCATCCGTATGTTATAAATATTCAAATTCGTATTTGAAAGTTAACGATTGGACTATGTCATGGAACAAAAATTATAAAAAACAAAATTAGCAACAAAACTTTATAATCAACCATAAAAATCGAAGTCCTCGGGAATCTTAACAGCATTATACTTTTGTTTCTCCTTTAGTACTGAATAAGCATACTATACAGTATGTTAAAAGTTTCTGTAATTGAAAAACTCAATACATACTCGTACTAAAAAATTGACAATTTACTAAGTTTACTTACCTAATGCGAGTAAAATTGAATGCGTAAATTTGTTGTAGAATAAAATACGGCGGAATACAGTGTTGTGTCATACCAAGCTAAGTTGTACAACATGTATGTGTAAACATTTAACATCTATTTTTTTTACTGAGGAGAGACATATACCTAACATCTTTGCAAAATTCATTAGTACAGTTCAAATTATAGCAATATTAAATATTCCACTGGTTATTCGAGTATAGTACAATCAAATTGGCAACTTTAATACCCTCAAATCTAGTTGAGATTTGAACCGGTAATTTCAATTAAGAAGCAGACGCACTTTAACACCGCCCCTTAAAAGTGCAAAGTAGTGAATTGTACGTGATTTTAGGTGTGTAGAAATTTAGATGATAACTTATTTCCTAGTATTAGAGGAAACCTGAATAATACATGACATGTATAATAATATACATGTTATAACTAGGGATCATTTACAGAAATAGTAATAATAATTTTACTAATAATAGCTAAATCCGAGTGTAAATCTGTTTAGCCGTAAATGCGCCTAACTTAATGACTGCAATTTATTATATTAAAATTAAATACCTGTTCTGTGACAAATTTCCAATTTAGAGAAAACTACTGCATCATACTGTATAGGCAAATCATTCAATGTTTGGCAAATATCATTGGCATTACAGCTGCAATAATCTAATTTATAGTATTAAAAAATAATCATAGTGTTGCTTGCTCTGTTGCACTTTTAGTGTATTTAACTAAACCAAAAACAAATGAGCACACTACTAAATCAAGCTTCTCCGCCATTCTTTCTCTCTCTCTCAGTCACCACCATCAGACGCCGCCATCAGCTCCGAAAGGGAAGGAGGTTCCAGGAATACTGTATCCCCACTGGCCTCCATCTCGCTGGTAACATCTGTGAAGAGTTTATCCCAATCCCAGGTGTCGTCGTTCTATGAAGAAACGAAGGATCGGAACTGTTATTGTGTTCTTTATGATGAAATTGGTGACGCTCCAAAATATCAAATTAACTCTTAATACTAAAAAGATACAGGGAATTTAAGAAAAACAAAAAACTTATAAAACAACGATGATTACGCGTATGGGAGATCAATTGATTTATAATTTCTTGGATAGCTTAATATTTAAAATCCCAATTATTGTGATTATTGCTGACATTTTATCTTAAGTTCTTATCATAAAACGTGGTCGATTTATAAATTAATTAAATGGCATAATTAATCTATTTTTAGCCACTAATAACACTGATTGACATGTTACTCAAACTCAATATATATTATAGAACAGCACTGACTATAAATATATATATACATATATTAATAAATAAATAAATAAGAAAAATATAATTGCACGAACTTCTTGAACATCGACCTCCCCTGACAGACAATGCACCAATAACTTCAAGTCAATTTCATTGTCCTGGGGTGTTTTTTTAGAAATAATAGGGGAAGTAAGCATTAATACTACTTTGATTGAGATAAAGCATGAAATAGTCTGAATAGTATATATACTGGAAACTGAATAGAACATAGTTTCCAAAATAGAGAATATGGATTTATTCTGTTTACAAATGTCAATATTAGCCCTATAATCTGGAATAAATAATTAACATAGATTCAAGTTAAATTTAGTGTATTGCAATTAAGTTAATTGACTGATATTTATTCCTCACAGTGTTGTTTAAATAATTTCAAAATTATTTTAACAACAATATATTGAACGACACACAAATATAAACTATTTAATACGATTTATCACAAAAATATGAGTAAATTAATGTTTTAAAAAATAAATAAATATTCAAACCCGTCTGAATATCATTTTATACTTCATATATATCTCTTATTTAAATACCACACACGCGAAAACAACTAAATATATATTTTAAATTAATTATGCATCATTTAAATAAGAAATTATATTAAGATCCTGTAAATTATAATGTTAATCGTAAAAAATTTATATATTTAATACAATATCTATAATAATAAATAAATCCAAAATATATATTCATTAAGGTAAATACTGTAGCAATTATAGATATTTGAAATAAAATATCTACTAACAAAGGTTAAAAAACATGAATTCTAATCATGGAACGCATAATAATGCTCATAAATGCTCCAAAAAATCAATGAGTTCTACACTGCTTCTACGAGTAATATGTGTAAAATTCAATTCAACAAATTGTAAGTGAAACACATAAAATAAGCATTTATCAAATATATACATAAATCAGTATGATTAAAAAACAATAGCCATCATTTGTGGCACTCACAAGACTAGTGAAAGTTGCATGCTTGGAAAGATCGTGGTCAAGTTCTCGGAAAGTAGCAACACGATTAACTGCGACACTATAATACCGAAACATGGTATACGTTTAATTATGTTAGTGGTTCATAGCAGCCATTAGTATTATCACATGCATAAAATATATTAAATATACTTACGAAAGTGCGATATAACCAATCATGTCAACTATTTAACAGGGCAATCAATTAATAATGTATGCATTAATATTTAATGAATTCATCAGTTCCTGAAGCTTATATTGCTCTATTTGATCGTTTAAAAATCACAGCCTTTAAGGCCCCCTCTTCCTCCCCAAGGAGCAATTAGGGTTAACAAATTGTACGTAATTATGTACAGGGTCTCTATAATGCCCTTCTTAAAACTACCCAGGGAAGATTAGAATTGATGCCGACTGACTAAGTTTATGTTTTGATAGAATTTTAAGAATGGCATTGGATACAGCTAATAACCTAAATGATTGGGCTACATAAGAATTTGTCCTGGGAAGTAATGATTTATATAACTGCAAAGTCAAATTCTTTGGATGATTATTTTTAATTGATTGATGTTGATAATAATCAATTAATTTCTTATTATTAGGGGGTTAACTATTTACAGCAATCATAGGATATTTGAACGTTTAATGTCCATATTTTTTCTTCACGTATATATATATATTTCTATTCACCAATAATATCGATAGCAATTACAATAGAAATTAATCGACATACACATAATTATTTGCTTATGTTTATATATTTCTTATTATATAACACAATCCTTACTATGACTAGATATGACTTGTCGCCGATGATGCAATGAAAATGTTAAAACATCAATAATTGCATTATATTATCGTGAATAAGCAGGCGAATCAAATTCAGGAAATGTTGTGATAAATTAGCAAGTGTTATTATCTGTCCAAAGAGATAATTATTCTCAGACAACGATTGCATTTGTATTATTAATTGTTATTATTATCTTTAAACTATAAACAAATAGATTCCCACGTGTTGGATAATAAATCAATACATTTTATGTGGATAATTTTGTGTACAAATAGGGATAAAAATAAAAAATCTATAAAGTCCTAGCGACATGCCAATGAAACTAATCTCTATATAATCAGATCAAAAGCTTGGCGTACACACCACCATAAATCTACATTGCGCTAACTCAATAAATGTAGATTGAAATATACATATATATATAATGTAAGGCCAAGCTTTTCAAATGTTCACATAAACAAATTTGGCATTTGAATTCTTCTTTACCAATTAACAAAATATGTATATTTTTGATCAAATATATCAACAGTTTCTAAACCAAATACTGCGTACTATTTAAAAATATACAAAGCGTATATTTATTATACTACTAATGCACCATTCTTGCAGATGTCAATGAAAGTCAAATTTTCTTGAGAACTTATTCTTTCAGTGACAGTATACTACATACTACTACAGCAGAGACGACAAGCTCACATTTTCCACATAATTTGCTACAATTAATTCTCAGAAATGGGAGATAGTTTAACTGTCTTCGGAAAGTTGTATATTTGTCCTTTTTGGTTTATTGGCTTTTTAAGGCAAATTAACCCATCGTATTATAGTCGAAGCTATTTAAACATATTTTTTAATAACTTGTTTTACCTTGGTGCCTGGGCAATTTGATTGCCATTAGTTTCCTCAGTATCACCTCCTAAATCAGGAATCATCGGAATTTCTAAAAATTAAAGTGAATCAAATAAAAGACATATTAAACAATACTGTATAATATATTGGTATATAATTATATAACCTAAAATTAAGTAATATACAGAATGTTTCACTTGATCCCGCCGCTAATTATATCCAAAGATGAGTAAAATTGATCAAGGTCCCTGATTTGACAGAGGTTCCAAAAATAGTGTTTAAATTATCGATATCCCAAGGTAAGGAAATCGATTTTTTCAAAATAAAAAAAGTTGCTTCCTTCTTTGGTCGAAGCATTGGCGCTGGTTTCAAGTCTCTGGGTTATTTTATTCATAGTGGCGACAAATTGAAACCTTAGTTGATTCCTTTTTTCAGATTCCAGTGTTCCCCGTAAAATAGAGAAATGGCTATAACTTCTGAAAGCAGAGTAAAGTTATCCAAATTGGGCAAAGTGTCTGAAGACGTTGTCTTATAATTGGGTCTAGGTTGTGTCCTGCAAATTTCATTGAAATCGGATGAATGTTGAGTATACAAATTTTAGGCCTCATTTAAGCCTCGGCAAAATATGTTTGTTTTTAAACTCTGCGGAACGGCTTTAAAAATAATGAATCGTCTCAAACTCTTCCCAGGTCGAAAGGAATTAAAATAATCATAGATAATTTATACAAAGATCTTTATTTAACTAAATGTTCATCAGAGGAACAGATTTTAATTAATTTATGATCATCATAGAATACAAAATGCGACGGGATCAAGTGAAACACACTGTACACATTTAAAGTTAGTTGGTGGCAAATATGAATAAATGGTACATAGGAACATAAATGGTATGATGTGTACTCAGCAAGTAAAATGTTTTGGTGGAAAACCTACACGAAAAAATAACATAAAACTATAAATCTATTTATTGAAATATTTCGTATTTTTCCAAAGTATATATATACTCGTATATGTAGTATTTTTCTCTCTATTTTAGTATATATATATATTATAAATGTTAGTGAAAAGTGAATTTATGGGAAATTAGAAAACCACTAATTAGATACATTTCTACTTGACACTTAAAAATGGTAATGTACTATGCTTAAACATTTTTGCACGTATTTCATAATTAATTGAACAAATAAAAGAAAAACACAACTGAATTAAAAACTTTTGTAATACTAATGGTATTATTAGCAATTAAACTTAGCTTGCTTCCTGCATAACTAAATAATTAAAACTATATTTAAACAGAAAAATAACACTCACAATTTATTTAAACGCGCTTTGCAGATCTATACTTTCGGCCTCGTCAGTTATTACAATGAATTAAGACCAAACAGAATAAACAGATGTATCATACTGTTTATACATATTGTTCATATTGCTTTGCCTATACCTTAACCTGTATAGGCAAAATCAATTCACATTTGGTATCGAGACTCTCCAAACACAAACATATTTCAGAAAATTCCACTATTATTAACCACGATGTCACGATTGTTGTAATATTTTCTGTGGTGATTTCTATTAATTCCTGTTTAATTTTTATTGTAAAATATTCAATGTAATGTTTTCTGTTTATTTCTGCCTTACTATATAACAATACTATATATAATATATATATTTGTTTACTTTCAAAATTCGAAATAAACAAATATTTATTGTTTTGATTTATAATAACTCACGAGTCAGAAAGTATCTTCAAAACCCGTAAAAAAATTATGAATATAATTTTTGTTTTTAAATTTATCAAGTCCCGTAATCTGCATCACCTTATTTAAGACATGTATTATGTAATAAAATTAATTATAATGTATATCATGTTATTCAATAGTGTAACTATATTTAAATTGTGAAACTCTATACGAATCAAACAAAAGTAATAAATAAATTATTTTCAGGACATACCATCTTCACCACCGGATTCTAAAAGAAAGAATAAAAAACGTATCATTATGTAAAGCCGACATCTGTATTAAGTTTAATAAAGTCATTTTATCAATATAGTCATAAAATAATCATTACCCGGAGTTCTCCTGTTCACTTTCAACATATAAGTTCAATTTATTACAATCTGAACAAATGGCATATACATGCCATACTTAAGTATATTAACTTGATTTATAAAAAATAAATAAATAAAAATGATTAATCTATCGGATTTATTTTTGAATTATACCTAAGAGTGATCCTTAGTGTTAAAATGAATTTTAAGAAGGTGATCTTTTTACAAGGAAAGCATAATAGGGAAAGCAGATAATCTAAGTTAGTTACACAATTCCGAGATTGAGAGACTGAATACTTTTACTATTTTAACCAATTTTAATTACGAGTGACTTTATATAAGTTCTTGCTATGTTCAAGGTAAATCAAAATTAAATGAATCATACTGGTGTCAATATCTTAGAAAACTTAGTCATTGAAATTGAAAAATAATTTCATGACATACCAGATTCGTGATCGCTGAATTTCTGTGTACTGCGAAGACGGTCACTGAAAAGTAGAATTAATAAAATGTTCATTATTTAGATTTTTCAACTATATGTACAGTGTACATTGTATATATATTGCATGTCAATGTGTCAATAATATGCAAACCAGTACAAAAGTAATAATATTCAAAATTAATAATATTTTCTTAAAACTTACAATTAGATTGTTTTTTAGAATTTTAAATAATCATACTTTATATGTTATACAAAGAAAAAATATATACATAACTTTATAATATTCAAGTACGCTTCTTTATATTTTACATTACTTTAACATTATTCTAATTAGGAACTTTTATTAAAAAAAACGACACAAAAATAACGAAACATTCACAATTTAAAAAAAGTATCTACGAAATAAAAAAGGAAAATTAACCCAAACAAGACTTTCAGTGAATCAAATCATGTTAACTCTGGTGAAAGAAAACCAAACCGTTCTGCAGTACAGACTTACTCTTCATACGCTGGATTCACCCCACGTCTAAATCGTTAATGCAGAACATGCATTAAATATGGTCATGGAAAAAGCACTTTAAAACAACATAAACATAACGTCCAATAAATACCTAGTAATAGTGTAAGTTGTTAGTATAGAATTTTAAAAGAAATAAATACATACTACCTATTGTGGTTCAAAAAAATTAGTTTCAAAAGTTTTATAAATGTCTTCCCTGTACTGTGGTAAAATTAAGAGAAAACAATTTCCCTAGCTTATTATTAAATATACGAAATAAAAAAAGTATGCGGTAAATTCTTTAGCTCGTATAATATACAAACCAATTAGTTGTTAATGGTATATTCACAGTATTAAATGTATATATACAAAACATTGACAGAGCCAAAGATGCCTTTAGCTGTTTATAAAAATATCTTTCGGAGGTACTCTCCGGAATCTTAACTAAATGGAACATTATTTTAATGTCATCTGCATTCTAAATAACGTTATCGGCCTATGACTAGAAAGTAGTATACCTTCTAAAATACAAGGCTCCAGTCTTTCATTTTTTTCTTTTCCTATAAAATGTATTGACTTTTTCTGATCTATGATGAAATATGTATAATACGTGTACATAAGTGTAAATATAATGTATATACCAAATTCATAGTGTTTGTTAAATGCGAGAATTGAGGATGAATTAGGCATAATTATAATCTAGTATAATATTGAACAATTCAACAGTAAAAAGAAGTCCATATCTAAACCAATACAAATAAAAATCTGTTATAAATTTATAAAATGAATATCATTTGATGTTGAAAAATGGTAATATTAAAAAATTGAAACTTTTAATCTTACATAATCAAATTAATGTATCGAGGATTAGCTCATCAACATACAAAAGTGTTTGGCTTAGATGTCAAGCTCTTGTTTATAAATTGATTCTCAAAAGTTTAATATAGTATTAAATTTTGAAAAAAAATACTATCACGTGCAATTTAATAATATATGTAAAAGATAAACAAACAAAAGTAAGCTTTCAGAAAGAAAACATTTCACTTTTAGGCATTTACGATAGCGTGACATAAAACCTTACAGAAATAAATTATTGCTCTTGGCATAATCATTGCCCATTTAATGCTTGAGTGCAAACCATTTCTTATAGAACACTGCTTAATACATCAGTATGCATTTACGCGCTGTTTTGAATAAGAATATCAATCTTTAATAATAATACATTTAAAAAAATAATATCTAGAGAAATGTTAGATAATCAAAATCTACAATTAGAAACATTTTGAAAAACCAAATTTACATATTAGAAGCTCATCATACTATTATTAACTCTTAGTATCCTTCTTATGTTACAAACTACAGGTTTAAATATGTATGTATTTATAATTTAACATACTCGTAATTTGTTTATATATTATTATAATTAAGTGTTCAGACAGAGAGGCAAAAAATGACATGACTGACCTTGAAGAAGGATGTTTGTTTAAACCAGTTGTGGGGGGCAAAGAAAACTCTCCCCAACCGCCCATTCGTTTCCCTTGTTTAGGAGGTGCTTCTGACGACTGCTGCCGGAAAAGTTGGGAAGGCATAACAGAGAGAAGATAGTATCAAAAATAAACAAAAATTACTCTCTGTCTGGTTACATTTTCCAATAAAAACAATAATAATTTTAAAAACTGTGCAACTTCAAGTTATAACTTTAATGATTTGCAGTGGCCGTATCATTCTAAAGAAACTACTTCGGGCTTATAATACAAATTTAAAATATTATCCTCTCAAAATATGAAATAAACAATACAATTTATACGTCCACAAAAGCTGCGTTTAGCTATTAAATTTTGAATCGACATTTATACTCTGCCCACATTCACCTCTTTTGGCTTGCTTGGTGCGTCGGTAATGGTAACCGTTTCCCCTCCAAACATCTCCTTTTCTTTCTCCGCCGCCACTTCCAAGGCCGCCGCCGCCTCTGCTGCCTGTTTGGCCCGCCGGCCTGTTCGCGCCGCCTAGTGACAGAAGACACGATGAGTTATATAGTTTGATATAAAGGAAACAAAACCAATAAGAGCTAAGAATTACTAGTCTAGTGTACAACTTCAATCTGGTTATAGAAATATGTTGGTAACAATTTCTTATAAAATAGAAATAAAAAACAATTAAAAATAATAAAAATATCACTTGTGGAATGTTGACATTTAAATGGAATAACGTTAAGTAATTTGAGTATATTATACAATGACCATAGATGATAACAAGAAATAATTAAATTTCCACAATATTTCCAAATCTGCATTATAATTAAATAATTACTTAAATTGTGAGAGCATATAAATATGTCACCGCAATTCCTGAAGTTTGGAAGATTTCCATCTATAAATGATTCATTATAATTGTTAATATCAAAATAGCAAATTGTAAAACTTGGTATAATTTTTAAAAAGTTGAAATAAAACATCAATGGTTATATAGACATATTTAATAAAACTACACAGTAAAACAATTGCAAAACTATAAATTAACAAAAATTTAAACCAAGTAATCACAATTCACATATATCTAATCATGATATAACAGTTTATTAACTTTTCAACATAATTATTATATATAACATTAATTGTGATAGCATACTGCCTACAAACTTTTATAAGATAAAAAATAGATACCCCTAGAAATTACCTAAAATGTTTTACTATCTTAATATAGCAATTTCCAAACAAAAACGTTCTTGCTTGTGATAGAAAACCTCAAAATGTATCATGGATACCATTATCATCTATTCACTTATTCATTCGCTCAATATTATGCTTACTTATACTTTAAATAGGAAAATGATTAATTCATTGTGTTTATTGCAAGAGGGTTAATTGCTTTTGTACAAAAGTAATCCAAAATAAATTTTAATATAGCAATGTACAAAATTAACAATAAAAATATATATATTTATGGAAAGTGAATTAATTAATTAAAAATATTTTCTAAGTTGTTTTCATATATATGTCAGAGGTGCCAGATAATTAAAATATTTAAAGACTACAATAATGATTAGTTATAGTTTATTAATGCAATGATTTGGAGTAATAATAATAAATGTGGGATATATGTAATAGTGTTCTAATTTGCTATATAAATACACATTTTGTTATAAAGAAATGTAGATTGCCTAAAACAAAAAATATATAGAATAAATAAAATAACATAAATTAAATATGTAAAACATGGAAAAAATAATATGAAAATATCTATAACTTAACTAGCCATTACAAACTGCCAATATGTCAAATAAGATACATTTATTGGCAAGATACAACTTATATCAAATGAATTATATTTTCTAAAATTAAATTAAATGGGCACAGTATTTAATATGGTATCATATGTACATTATACACACTGAAGAAGACATCATTTACATAGAGAGACTTACTTTACACTTTAAAGAATATTAAATCTATTTAATCTACATAATTTTGAAAAATAGTTATAAATAAGGTAAAAAATAATTTAAAACACACATAATTAATTAAATTGTTATACTTCATCTTTTCTTTATGTTCATATTGCCTGTATAGCGCTCAGAAAGACAACATGTTAAGGAATATTTCAAAATGTCTTGCTGAGTATGTTGAATAGTTAGATGTGTTCCTTTAAAAATTAAATGCATTCATAAAATTGTAAGAAATACAGATCACTATAAGATACTTGTCCCCCATTATTTAATAAAAATAATAGGAAACCAATAGTATAAAACATAAATCCCTTATTATAATTAAGAGCTAAATAAATATTTCAAATAGTTAAATATTTCATACTTAACACTATTTTTTTGAAAAAAAAGTTAGATAACAATTTTTGTTATAATAAATTAAAAATTGATTTTAAAAGTGTATATTCATTGTACTTGTAGTTAACTAAAAAGTTAGTACTATAAATTCTTAATAAATGTTGAGTGAGGTCACAGTTGAAATTAAAAACATTCTTAGTCTTAAAAATAACTTACAAATGAGTGTATTTAATAGTAAGACAATGCCTATCATAAAGTAAAACACCCAGTGACAACCTCAGAAAGTACAGTTCAAATTGTGCCAAAATCAGGAAAACTTGCAAGCAATTAACTATATGGGAAAGAAAATGAATTGGTCATATACCATCTTCTGAATTATTTTAACAAATTTTTCAAGTCTAAATAATTTTTAATGTCAAATGTGACCTCACTCAGTATATCTGGATTTTTATTGTTCAACATAGGCAGCTGTCAAGATTATAAATCTGTCTATATATATTTAATTGTATCTTCATAAAATTAATATACCCTGTCTAAAAATAAGTTATTAACAGCTATATTTTCTAAAAATTTCTCTGCAAATTCACTTTGGATAAATATTAGTTAAGTGCTTTGACTATCCTAAAAGTTAAGACTTTATGTTTTTTTCTCTAGAAAAGCTTAAACTTTTGAGAATAAATACCCAACTGAACTAATAGTTATACTGAACATATTATTTCAAAAAAACAAATGTCTTAAGATTGTTCATAAATATATTTCTTATCAAATGATGTGTGACTTTCTCACTAAAAGTACAGTGAATGCTAGTCATTGGAATAGACATCCATTATATGTGTACAGTTTTTTTGCATAGTAACCATTGTTGTGTGGAAATGATAGTTAGATAGAAACACAGCTATGATGACTCATCCAAATACAGCATACAAACATTAATCACCACTAGACAGAAATTCTAAATCTATTTATAGACACATTTTATATGCCAAATTGGGATGAATGTATAATGATTCCAAATAGAGATTTTTTTGGCTAAGGAATAATAATTTTATTATATTTTATACCATTTGAAAGCTAAAAATTTACATTTTCTAAATATGTAAATGGAAGGCCAATAGCTATTATTCCCTTTAAACTGGCTGAATGCAGTTGTTTTCTTTTGTAGTTACATGATGTTGTTCAGCTTTATAAAAGATGTCTGGTCTTAATCCATCAATAAAGTTACACATATTTTTGGCATGCAGTTTTTCTTCTATTCACTCTTAGGCTATTTCTATAAAGTGTCCTAATCAGCCACACTATTGTTATATTGAATTTCAAGGGTTATGAATCATTGTATACTGTTTCTAGATCAGTTGCTTGAATGGCTTAATCATAAAATTGGCTACTAGGTATATAATTACATACTACATATAAAAATATCAGATTATAATATAATACTGAGTAGAGTTAAAATTATAAATTAGAGATTTAAAATAAAGTAAGTTACATCATTAATAAAGGCAATAAATCATATATATACTAGACAAAAAAGTAAAATACAATACAAGTTTTAAATTTTTGTCAGTAATTTAAGTGTATGTCTGTAAAATGTTTTTTTTTGTAAAAGTGCTCTAGCTTAGTTAGAATACTAGATAGCATATGTGGTTTTCAAGATAATGATAAGTAATTGTTATTTAATACCTTAGTTTTTAATATAATATAGTTAATATTTGAAATCAAAATTATATCCTAGCATACCTCTCACAATTTTTTCATTTAATACACTAATATTGATATTACATGATAATGCTACCTATACAGTCTCATTTTTTATAATATTTATATATAATATACATTCAAATGACAAGTTTTTAAATTTAACTTTTGGTAATTTTTTTATCCAGAGTCCCAATCAAATATTGGAAGCACTAGCCATGTATTATTGGTTAAATTAATATACATGTGTTATTATTGCTTGTGCACAATTCATGCTTTTAAAATATTAGTTATGGCTCACCCTATATATACAGTGATTTGCTTAACATATAGTGATAATTATATTAAAATCACCATACACCTACTATACCTCTAAATAAATACTATATATTTTCTAATAGTATTATCTATATCCACATATTTAGATGTTCTTACCCTATGTCTCAGACCTCTTTTGTAATGTGTGAATAAGATAATATGAAACTGCAGATCATAAAGACTATGTAGGTCAATAAAAGAATACCTTAATATTAAGGGTATATCTAATTTTATTAAATAAAATATGATCAGTAGATTTCCTTTCTTCCTTATAATTATATTTTCAAGGCTTGTAATTGTTTAATATATTATAATTGGTATAATATAATGTTTATAGAAATATATTGCAATACTTTATAGAAGGACTGCTCACACTTTTTTGAGCCACAGTAAAAATAAAATATTTTTTAGTGTAATATAATAATTGGTAAATATTGAAATACTGTGAGTAGTATTGGCCCATATAAAAAGAAGCAGTTGGCTGCAGTCTGAGTAGGCTGGGTTTATAGCAATATTATTTTTTAACTTGTATACCTATTTTATGTTTAAAGTGATTTATAAATTTATTATAAAATGTATCTTATTCTTAATCTATCATTTTAACTCTTACTTAGCAATGTATTCATGTCTTTCTGATATCTCTATATGTAATTCTATATTTAACTCAGGTAGAATTCTTTGATAAAGCAGTTAAAAAAAATTATTTCAAATAATTCTGAATTACATTTATCATAATCATATATTATATATATTTGTAAACTAAATAGTAAATTTTTAGTTAAAAGAGTTTTTGTTATTATTCATGCTTATAAGTTATAATATTGTTCATTTTTTTTGTTATTCACTAAAACTAAGTTAGTAATTAAATGTAGTTTTTTTATTAAAGTTTTAAAGTGGCTATTATACTAGATGATCAAGGTTAATTGTAAAATGTGGCAGCCAGTCCTTGAAATAAGGGCTTTCTGATGTCCATGGACAGGTAAATTTTCCAACAGACAAGTAAAAATGTTGATTGCTTATCTGTGCTAACAGGTAGATTTTTTTTTTACTATGTCTGCCTATATATTTAGGTGTATATATATATATTTTAATATAAATAATAGACAAACAACCTAATAATATATTTTATAATGTATGGAACTGTTAATAATTATAAAGAATGACACATCA
>JAYRBW010105402.1:0-18940 GCA_036023295.1 Invenusta paracnida
CGCCCCCCCCCCCCCCCCAGTAAAATGTGAAAAGGGCACTTTTTGTCTGACTTATCCATATGCATGATATTGATATGGTATTGATAAAAGGGGCACTTTATATTTTTGAAAAGGGCACGTTTTTCCCGAAAAAGGGCATTTTCTCATCTCATTGGGAGGGGGGCGCGCGGACCCGCGCCCTCCCCCTAAATCCGCGCCTGAGAACTTTTAAATTGGCGTAATTTGTGTAGTTTTCAACCAATTTAACTGAAATATAAGCTCCATTTTGTAACTTACATCTATTTGACAAAACAATATCTACCAACTAAGCGTTGAGCTTCCCGCTTTGTTTAAGTATTCCCTGATCTATACAAAGCATATTGCATATAATCATAAAAAATAAAGTCTTAAAATTTGATATGATTAGGATTCCTCTGGCACTCAGTAAGGTGGCTCAAGTTTGATTCCTGTTCGAGAACTATTTTGTTAAAAATAAAAAAAGTTAATCTTGATATTAATCTAAAAATAACAACGATTATATTTACAATATATACATATATTAAATTATTTATCGTAGCGAATGATATACTTTTTACTTTGATTTACTGAACAATACCTACATATATGTAGATTGGCGCACAAATAATCACGTTTTTAGCTCCTCATTTTTTTATTTTATTCACTGATGAAGGTATTTTAAGCTGAAATATATCTGAACTTTGTTCTTAATTATTGGTCTTTTTATTGTTTTTTCTTCCATTTGTTATTCCGAGCATGTGGTTTTTATTTTTTGGGTATTACACTGAAATAAATCAATCTATGGATTAAAAAACACGGTTTTTTATGCGCCAACCTATATATTTTGATTCCATTTTTAATTCTGCCTTCACACCGACACAAATAATGAATTATCATCGCATAAAATCATAATTTTTAGTTATTTCTAACCTCATACGTACTTTTAATGACATCTATTCAAATTAGATTCATTTTAGATATATCATTTATAACTCATTCTTGTATAAAAGGCGAATTCGAGAACAACGCAATTGTTTTAATACATTGAATTTATATTATTAGATTATGCTTTCATTATTATGTTGTCCGCGGGCGAATTATTTCATTTTGAAGATGAAATGGCCTTTTATAAACATATAAATTTATTGTCTAAAGGGCGGATACTGGTATTCGCCTTTTTGTCATGCTATTTATTCTTGATAAAATGAACATTCGCCCTTTTCAAAATTTAATATTACAATTAGGAAAAACATACAAATTCGCCTTTTATACACAACACGCATATTAGATACATTAAATCAATGCACTAGTAAATAAAAAATCTGGGAACATGGTTTTCGCCCTTTTGTCCTGCAAACGACGATATGACTTACATTTTTACATAACTCAATTTTTTTTAAGAAATGTAAAGCATCACAATAAGCTTACGCATGATTCTCTCACACCAAGACAGCATTCCTGAAAAAGAGTCAGAATAAGGTATTAGAGGAAAACAAAACCTTTATAAAGCATGCTGCATATTAAGGGCTGTTTATAGCCTCAAAAGGTTGTATTATATAATATTAAATCCTTGAGGTTTTTATATCTGACGTCGTTCTGCATTTTGTATGTACTCTATCCCATAAGGTTTATGACTATTCCACTTTGAGACGAACTGCGCCGAATCTCGTGTTAATTATTTTTGGTCCTTTCGCACCAATGCGTGCATTCTTAAACCCAATTCAAATGAAAGCGTTTTTCAACAATATAATTATTCGATATACATATTTTTCCATTGAAATTTAAAATCAGCTTTGAACTATACATATATTCCTTTAAACAAAAATATGTTTTTATCACTTTTTTGTTACTTATGTTTTGTATTAAAATATTTGTAATGAATTCATTTTTATAGAGAAAAAAGTGTGAACTATTTGTGGAGGACATCAACACATTTTATATATAAATACTATTTTTATTTTAAAATTAATTTATTACTACAAAGGAAATTAAATTAAAATAAAGAAATACTGAGTATAAATTAAAAACAACCAGTGATTAAATATATAAACAAAAAGTTCTTTTGTACTGAGCATTTACGAAAAAATACTCTAGAAATATGTTAACTCTAATATTAAAATGTTGCGTCTATGATAATATTGAAGAGCAAAAATATTTCATTGTTTTAAATGCAAAGACATTTATATCACCAAGAGTGTTCACAAAGTCTAATCATGTTGTGGAAAAATAAAAGTTATACAACAAGTTTTATTATTAAAAGTAGTATGAAAATTCAACAGTTACCTATTTATGGAAGTTATGAAAATTATATTTAAAATCTACTCCACTATTTTGGCTTATGTTCTCAAATTGCTGAATTTCTAACAAATATATTTTTATATACTCAGACTTAAAGAACTCATTTTAAATATGTATATATATAGCACATAGATATCAAATGAAATATAATATTTTATGCCTACAATGCTTATCGATATAAATATCAGTATAATTATATACAAATATCTGATTTGTACATTAAGTATATTTTGAATGACATGACTTTTAAATGGCTGTATACCTGTATGGCTGTATGACAAGTACCTATATAGAATATTTAATTCTGAGGTCGCACAGAATGAAAAATGGTACAAAAGTCCACACACCTACTTATACGTAAGACAACACTGACATGGACTTCAATAATTTAAATTAAACCCAACTATTAAATGAAAATAAACAGAAATGCACAGAATTCACACATCATAGGAATATAGATATATACATATCATCTACTATTTTATGAAAGCTGTTTTATTTTCATATGAAATTTATTCAAATATGATCATTCAACGGTTGATAAACTCTTTCGGATTATTTTAAATTTTCATTTATTACTATGAAAGGTAAACTTGTATATATAAAATATTACAAAATGAATTAAATAGCTTGTACTTTTTTATAATCAGAAAAAAATTATGACCTTCAAAAAATCAATTTTTCAATAAAATGATGTATTTAAAATAATTGTATAAGTGGATTTTGATATAATGAAAAAATAGAAATGCTCAGAAAAAGTTATCTTGAATTATATGGTTACTTTAATAACATAACATATTATATAAGAATAATTTAAAACAATAAAAGTACATACTACTATTATCAGAAATGAGTAGTATTGATTGAAAAACATTGAAAAGTTCCCTTTTGTGACTTTTCAAACTGCATTTATTCATTTCTGATATTGAAAAAGTGAATGAATCCTTCACACATATGTTTTTCTAGTAAAATACTAAAAAATGAATCAAATTGCTGGAACTTTTTTATAATCAGAAAATATTTATGACCCCTCAAAAATCCAATTTTTTGGCAAAATTTTGTATTTTTGAAAAATCATATTTTTTCTGAATATAAAAAAGTCACTTATTTTGGTTTTCATATCTAGAGCAGTCTATAATGTATATAATGTTTCAAAGTATTTACACTTTTTCATTATCAGAAAAAATATACAAATACAACAATATGTGTAATTTTGATGAACAACACATTTATGGACCTCAATGTCACAACTTCAAATGGTCATAAAAATTATTTTAGTGATTAAAATGGGGAAAAAATGAGATTCTTCCTTTTTATGATTAGTATAATAAATATACAAAATTTTAATGAATTTAGAAAAAGTCACCCACAGCACTTTGGGTACCAGTTTGACATGGAATGACCCTTATGCTATTCTATTTCTCAAACCACTAATAAAAGATGCAATTATTGGGATATAGTCAAGGTAATTACTATAATGTTGCCAATAATCTAAACAATTTTTGAGTTTAAAACAAACTTATATGCTTGCATAATATTTTAATTAACTATTACCTATTTTATCCATAATAAATATTTATTTTGCACATTTAAAACCTTATGATAGGAATGTGTGACAAGTGTAGACAATACAGGTAGACAAGGGAGAGGTTTGGTTAAATGTGGAGGCTTATTCCATTAACAATCACTTATTACAGTCAAGCCCACATTAATAAACAGTCACTAATAACACAAAGTATTACATGATGCAGCTGAAAAATATTTGATGGAATGTGTGTGCAAATCAGTTAGACAAGTAAAGGATTTGGTTATGTACATAAAGTCACATAACCCATTAATAAGCAATTAAGACCATTTAAATGCATTATATAATATTATGATTATCATATTTTGTAGTATATTGCTCCCATTAAGTAGGAAATTACACCAAATAACAGATTAAATTTAACATTGATTTAATGTATTGTATTCTGTGAAGCTCAGATTGCTCCAATAAAGTCAATACAACAATTAATAGGTGCCCCAATAAAGTCAGTACCCCAATTAACAGATGCCCCAATAAAGTGGGTTTGACTATATTAGCTTGTTATTCTCATTTTACTATCAATATACATACTATACAGACAGCATGTATGACATCCTGTCAGGCCACTACATATCTGAAATGGTTGCCCTACCAGGCATGTAATAATTTTTTATGAAGATTCTTGGGAATTCTATGGAAGACAATAGAAATCACTAGTGTGATGACTATGAAATAATAATCACAAGCATGGCAGACCAATAAAAATGTCCATCTACTCTGACAAAACTGAGTCATCAATCAAACAGAAATGTTGTCAATGCAAGAACAAATTGTAAGGGAATTCCCATCTATCAACTATTTTTACCATTGGAAAACCCAATAATAGAAAACCTCAAATAATGTGTTTTAATATAAATAATATTATAATGGACATCTATATTTCATAGTACAAGTATTTAGAATCAATGTTAATACTGCTATAACATTTTTAGTAAATGTGTGATGCTTTAATTTCATTCTGGTTGCTCAATTGCAACTAGAATTTGGAGACTGGTTGCCTGACATGACAACCCCTGAGAAAAGTTAATGTCGAGCACTGCTACAGTATTATTATTATTATTATTCCTAGTGAGTATTTTTGCTATATATTATATATATATATATATATATATATATTGTTATTATAATTATTTCTAGCATATTTAATATATTGTAAATTGGCTTATAAAATTTATAGAGGTTTCAGTTTGTAACTTTCTTTTTAGGCATGCAAAATGTTGTGTGATTAACTGTTTAAGTGACTTTAACTTTGCATGATTATACTTTGTACATCTAAATTTTAAATCTAAGTATACAATAGTTTAATATATTTTTTAATTGTAATAAGTGTTAAATAATTTTTAAATAACTGGCTAGAGAAGAAAGCTGTGAATTAAAAGCAATATTAGTGGCTCAAAAGATTACCTGGAAAGTCTTTCTTTACATGTTTTGTATACATAGTAAATATATAATAATTTACATTTATAATAATATATTCAATAATATTTGCACTAGAGGTATTATCCAAGTTAAAGAACATAGTATGTCTGTCAAGCACTTATCTATTGCTAAATATCATGCTTCCAATTCCAACTTTAAGGTTACAGTTATCATCAACAGCTGGTCCATCATCTGTCTCAATAGTGTCTCTTAAATAGTTTATAATGTTAATAACTCTTGTCTTATTCTCATAATAAACAGAAGGCTGAGACTCTTTTTATGCTGAAGTATGTAGTCTTTTGTATTTTTGAAAAAGTCAGGTGAACCAATTGAGGCAATGGATGCTTTCCTGAATGTCCTGAATGGAATTTAAGCAAAACAATAGCTAGAATGTTGTCAGGCATGATTTAAGAAAATGCAGATCTGCATTGACAACAATAGTATTTATTTTGAAAATCTGTTAACTATATGAATATATTTCAATATATATTGCAATAACTTTTCTGAACATTGCACTTGCAAAAATACTGTAAAAGCATTTAGAACATAAAATATATAACAAATATAATGCATTTAAATGTTAGTTTTTCAGGCCTTGACTTCAAAATTTGAAATTATAATTCTAAAATTACTATATGACATTGATGTTTTAATTTTTATATATATATTAATCTTTTAATGGTAATAGATATCAGTAAAGAACTATTTATATTTTCTTTACTATATAGGTCACTTATATATTTGAAATAATTATATGAACAGATTTAAAAAGAAAACTATTTTAAAATATGTTTACAAACTATATAGAAAAATATTTCTCTGTAATGAATTTCTCTGAAAGTTATGATTTCATATACACTCGTATACACTCTGAAACTAATTTCATACCAATTAATAATAAAATGATTTAGCATGGAATTTTATATCTGATTCTATTAGCATTATGATAAAAAATATTTATATTTTGGTACTTAATATTATTTATATAATCTTTAATGATTCACTTTAGAATATAATTTATCAGTAATTAATTAATATTTGTTGTGACATAATAATATTGCAGTTTTATTTGTTATTGTTAACATCTATGTAACACATATTAATAATTAACCATCAACTTAGAATGATCTGTTATCTTTCAATGGGTTTTAAAAACAAATATTACTATTTTTATCATTTTATAATATAATTTATTTTAATCTTTTAGGAAATATATTAAACCATTTTTTAAATAGATTAATTGTTTAATCATGGTATATTATCTATTTATTTAAGTATCTTTACACCAATATATTATAATCATATTTAATTTATCAATCTATACATATTCTATTAAGTGTAAATATTAATTTAAAACTATACAGAGAAAATATATATTAAGAAAAGTATAATAGTACAATATTATAAACTGTTTTATGCTGTAAAATTATAAGTTGATAAATTTAATCTTTAGGAAAACTTACTTTCATGATCCGATTAATTATTGTTATTTATGCTAGTGTACTGTAGTATATATGCTCTTTATTACTAACTCATAATCGTTTCTTTGCTAAAAAAGCATTGACATAGCCATACGAATAATTGCCAGCCCTCTCCACCTTTCACCAATTTATTATTTTTGTTTCTTTGAAGGCATTGAAGAATTGTGTACGAAAAGGGACGATCTTCAGCGCCAAATCCAATCAGAAGAGGATGAAAAGTCAAAACTGCAGCAGGACATCCGACTACTCTCGGAGAAGTTGGCCAAAGTCAATGAGAGTCTGAGCAAAAAGCTTGTCACTCGGAATGACTATGACAAAACTATCGCCGAGACCGAATCTGCCTATCTTAAGGTGGGGGCCGCATTTTGTCTGTTTTTACCACTTACAGGTTTCAATGCTAGTTTTATAAAAAAATAGCATAAAATGGTAATTTTTGTATCAAATTGCAAGATTTTTAAAAGACCTGCATAAAGCGCTTTAACTTTATCCCACAAAGTGCTTCCCCACTTTTGTAAATTAATTTACAATGCAAATTATTTGTTTGCCTTATTAAGTTATTATACTACCATTTTTCATCTTGATATTTAATAATAATAATGATTTATATTTCTCAATGAGCAGAACACGACTTTACCTGAATTTTACTATAACGTTCCCTTATTATGCATTATTTTACAGGTAATATTATATAGTTTTGACCACTTGATTGAGCTTTATATAACCATTTTACTTGTTCTGTGAACAGGACATGTGTTTATATAGGTAAAACTAAACGGAACTAGAAGCTCTCTAGCACTAAATGTTCACTAGAATTTCCGAACATAACCACTATGATTTCAACTCAGCCATCAGCTCTTCTCACATTTTCCTGCACGTGTACTTTTTAATATATTGGATAATGCCAATTCGGCTACAGAATTTTCTGTTATAGAGGCTCCACATATTAATTAATGTAATTTATCTCTTAACTTTAGTAAATTCTGGCAATTAATTTTTCTTAATGTTTTAATTGTACTTACATAATTAATGCATATAATTTATCAATGCAATATTTACATAATTTATATAATGTATAATATGTCTAGTTTTTAATCACTATTTATTACCTCTCTATCTATACGCCTGTATAATTTAATTTATTATACTATGTCTGAGGATGTGTATTGCAATGCACGAAAGATGTCAGTATATTTTCTGATTTTACAGTTTTGTTTACTACTTTATTTATTACGGAGTAGTGCAGTCACTACATTGGCAACCATTCACAGAGAAGATTGTGAGTTAAATTAAATGTACCTCATCCATCATGGCAACTGTATTAGTAACCTGTTGAGCTGATTTTATGTTTCTTTGACTTTACTAACTGTTCTCGAAACCTAATTCGAGTTGGTTTCAATGACAGTGTTTATATATTAATATAATTATGGAATGACGAAGTACTGAAATCCAGATAAGAGTCTGCCATTATAGCACAGATCCGGGCATGCAACATTCTCTCGATGCAACAAAAGATTTCAACTGCTCTACTTGCCGCACACCCTGGAGCGCTGGTTCCTCCACTGTCCGTCCTAGTACCCTCGCAAAGAAAATGGAAATTGTTGACACGTTTTACCCTCAACCTCCCCTTCCTATTTTTCCTTTCTTCTCATTTTGAAAATGTTTGCAGTTGGCTCGTTCTATCTTGTAGTTATCTTATAGATAACTGTCAGGTACTACAGCAATAGAAACAAGACAACTGGTAGCCGAATGGAAAGCCAAATTTATTTAAAATTATAATTGACTTGAGATATCTTTCTAGTGCTATATGTCTTACATTGACTTTGTACTAAATAATACATACTAATCAACTTTAGTTAGTAATTGAACTGTTGTTATTTTAATCTTAATGTTAAAGAATATATCACGTTTTAAAATCATGCGTTTTATTATAGTTGAATATTTTACGCAATAGTTTGTAGTTATTATTCAGTCATGTTATCGTATAAATCATAAAACGATTAGAAAATAATTCATATTGATCTATATAAATGTAAAGCACACTTATTTCAACTAGCTATCAAAATCTAAGCGCTGTTTTGGTAGTTTGGTTGCGCAATTTGGTAGTTAATAAATTTGTATTTACTGTCACATTTCACAGCGAAACAATTAAAATACAGAACTTTGATTTCGATATTTCGTTGGAATCAATAAGATCTATTTCTGGTCTATTAGTGCATTAATAATCTATAAATGTACATACATTAATTTGGTAAAAAAACTTGCAAGCTTTGAGCTGATCATAACTTTGTTACTTTTGTATTTTATGCTGTATTCTATAAATTATTAATTAGTACTATTTTATGTTATATTTAGAACTACATATGTTTATTTACTTTCGAGGGACGGTTTTACCGTCTATACTTCATTGTCTTATTATAATATACAAATTAGGAACTTTAGCACACTAGACTTACATAAATAATGAAATACTGTTTATTTATTTTAACATGCAAGACAGAACTAAGAATATAATTTTCGCTTCATTCCATCAGAAATTTTTAGACGACATAGTTGAAATCGACCTTAAGTTAATGTAAAATCTAAAATCAATAGATGCATGATTTGAATAAGCTGAACGCGAATAATACGCTTAATAGTTGCTAAAAAGTAACATTTCCCTAGTAATTTCCCTGCGCTGTTTCTTGGACATTTTACTTTTCTATTTTGCTATATTTTAATCTCATTGGATGTCTATTGGCAATCTGTATTCGCTTCTATTTTCACTTAATTACTCCGACCCCCCTCCCCCCTATTTAATGTGGTTTTTGCATCTATCCGTGTATTCGTTTTTATTTATTTTATTAAGTAATCTCATTATGAACATGTCTGCGAGCGACGAATCTAACTTAGTTCTAAATTCACTAATACATGCTTCGCTTTCGGACTTATTGTTTCTACAGTCACCTATATTATTATAATCTACCCCGTCTTCTTTTATCCAATCTCCCATTCAGATCCTGGAAAGTTCCCAAACTCTTCTCACAGTTCTCAAACGCGAGAAAGATCACCTCGGAGGCCAGGGCGGTCACCACAAAACAGGAGGAGCCGTATCATCCATGAGACGTGACCCTGCACCCCCGGCTCCCCTTTGACTTATATTCTTTGTCTCTCCTCTCTCTTTTATATTATGATGTCCAGATCGCTGTACGTATATTATGTTGTTGATAGAAAGCGCGCACTTTTTGTACTAACTGATTATAACCGCGGGCATATCAATCCTCCAACATTGATTTTTTAAATTGCTACATTTGTTAATATTTTATGTATGTAGAAATTTCCTTCCCTATATTATCATTCAAAACCACACCTTTTACAATTATATCTAATTACTTTAAAATACGTATTTTCTGATAATTTTATAATTCATGTGTATTATCCATATTGTGTGACACGGATAGATATTTGTGTTACTTTATTAACATAGATTGGCTATCTGAAAAAAAGTTGTAATAATTTTAACATGTATGTTTGTGATAAAAATATGATCTAGTATCTAGATTTTTAATTAGCATGTATGATAAAAATGACCAAATTGTAGTAATATGCAATTGAGTTGGTATATAGATTATTTTTTGACATGGTATATTTTAACCACAATCGCAAAAGGCAGAATATTTTTTACTGAAAATATTTTAGATTGCCATTCTTGATTAATTGCTATTATTACAAGTTTACTATTAAAATAATAAGTAGTATATTGAAATTTTATTAAAACTGTATGATTTTTATAAAATAGATAAGTACAATAGCTTAATAGCCTGGTTAAATAATCAAGTTTACTAAATTTTATTTCTACACTTGTTTGAGGGTTGCATTTTTTTCGATTGTATTTCGTTTTTCATAACATTTTAAGCTCCAATTATGTGTCAATGTCTGACAAGATTGCTTATAAAATGATATATTAATGGCATATTATATATGTTGATATTAAATAATGTTCTGATGCTATAAGATATTAATATCAGAATTTCAAATAAAATTACATTATTTAACTTGACATTGCTTAGTATATCTTTAAAATATTTAATGTCATGATCGTTTTTATTTGTATGGTATAATTATAGAGTAAATGTTTTGCATATGTTATATAATTATATAACTTTGTTATTTTAATAGAATAATTTGATAGTAATTAATCTCTGTAGGTGCATGATTTTTATATTTGAGAGGCGATGTATTTTCTCAAATATAGAAGCTAAAATAGAAAAGTTAAATATATCAACCCGATAGTATTTATTACTGTAACGTTCACTCCGAATATTTGATTACTAAATAAATAAATTCAATCTCCGTGTGCTCGAATTGCTAGTTTCTTATTCACTTGCTAGCTAGACGAGTCTTATTATTTGTCGATAAACTCCAACCTAGCACACAAGTCGGAAAATAATAACTCAGAGAATTAATACACCGTGGGGCAATAAAACTGGATGAGAAAATATCCCACTGGTCGGTAGCTTCTGCTAATATTTATTACACGCGCACACTTAGTATAAGTATCTCAAAAATATGAAATTGACCGAAAAGCTAAATTTAAAGATCACGCTAAAATAAAGTTGTAGTGAGATAGAGGGAGGACGGGGGGCAGTAATCTTAATGAACTAGCCTGTTGTTACCTATATAGTAACAAGCGCAGTTGTAGAAATTATAATCTAAGACTTTAACTACTGGGAAAGAACTATACAACTTCTGTTTTGCACGCTGCTTCGAGGTGATTTACAAGTAAGACTAAATCAGATTTAGTTAGGGAAAGAAGGGCAACCTCCATTCCTACTGACAAAGTAGTCTCAGCCTATATTATATCGATCCAGCTTGAGAGGAAATTGAAAGATAATAAACAATATTAATAAGTAGTCAGAAGAATAGAAAGAGGCAACAATATAGTGTCGAACACGGCAACATTTCGATTCAATGAAGAAAAAAGATAGGACAGTGGTTCGGTTGCCGCTTTCTGATTCATATAAAACAAGGATTGGATGGAAAGCTAAATATATTTGACGTGCATATATATTCTTTCAGAAGTAGTATAGTGCCCGAAATAATCACCAATACAAACAAACACCTGAAAATAGATTGAATGACGAAATGAAAATAAAACAGTCCTTTTAGTTGATAATAGAATTATTACGACCTCTTTCTAAGATAACCCATAGATACTCGCTATTTGTATCCATTTCTTAGCTTCTCGAACTGAAATCCCACTATTTTAGTGTTAGGTCAACTCTTCATATAGGGAACATCGTAGGTAGGTCTCTCCGCTTTTGATAGATAAGTTCCGCTGTTTATTGCCACCGAAGTAAAGATAAGATATCTATAAAGAAACAAGCTTATAGCTTATACTCACTTTTTAAGGCATTATCAAACACAAATATTATTAATTGACATAATAGATTAAAAACTCTTGAAAGTAATACGTGTTTTGTGCAATTGCATCAAATTTTACAGGGAAATAGATTACTATTATTTTAAACGCCATAGATTCTTTCTGATGATACTAAAATTGCCTATTTAAAATGTATCCTTCAATTTTTTTAAGTGCATCTTAAAAGATGGTAGTATTTCCGTTAAACCATACTTTCAAGCTAAATTATATGTCATTATTGTAAATTTATAGGAGCATATTAATCAATTATGCTCACTATCTGCCAAAACTAATCACAGTGAATAATAAGTTAGTTTGAATCTTAGAAATACTGCTCAGAGTAAAATATGGAAGATATTGTAGCATTATGTTATAGATCGCATGCATGAGGTATAAATACATCGAACATCTGTAAATAAAACGTAGGTACCTACATATATATAATATAAACATAAATTACATTTTTTCTTTGGCATTATGCATATATAATAGGTACCTATAAATGATTGAATTGGCAAAATCTTGCATAGTCTAATCCCTCTTCTGGAATAAATTACTTTTCTTTATTTCTCTTTCTTTCGGCATGTATTTTACAATGAGAGTGCTTTGCTATTTCTTTGTAAGAAAATCAATGAAAACAATTGTCTTTACAATTTCTATTAAAGATAATCTTACAGGGAGAACTGTAAGATCATTATAATAGAATTCTTAAAGTTATGTATTGATTTTTGGATTGTTTACTAAAAAAGTTAATTTATATTAAAGAAACAAAAATCACATTACACATAAAAATGAGTAATCATTTAGCCAAATTTACACCACCCATACAGTACGTATAATAAATTTTTTAGTAATGCAAAACTAATATTATATGAACCATATATTATGCAATTTAACATTATTATAATTGCAAAAGTTTTTTCTACTTTCATATATATATATTTTTTTATGCATTTTTTGTTATATATAATTACTAAACTATATTTATCTATGCCTAAATGTTTTATTTAAAACGATGGAAATATTTGTCTCAATTTATTAGTTTGTGCATAATGCATACAAACAAATAATAATAAATATATTTAACCACAATATCTGCAGAAACTGCAATCGTAGTGGATGTCTAGAACATAGTAATAAAGAAACAATTTAAATAAAAAATAAACAATGCTGTTACAGAATAGAATAGTGCGTACGCGATATCATAAGGAATATATGATTTAGTTCCAGGGAGAGTGCCCAAGTTTGAAAAGGTATGTTTTTAATGAAGACTTGAATAGAAAAATCATGCAGAGAGCGTAAGGATGATGGAAGCGAGTTCCAAAGACGAGGAGAACAAAAATATAAGGCCCACGAGCGATATTGTTAGAGACAACAAGTTTTTGTATACCATATTTGTACATAATATGGTATAAATATGCAAATTTATATCACCCTATTTTTTTAATAATATTTTTATACCACTATAATTTTACATATACATTTAGGAATCAAAACTTTGTGAATGCTCCTAAAATTAAATTATATAAAAGATATTATTTGTAAAAGAAATATTGACAAGAAATAATTTTTTTTTTTAGATTTTGACGTGATTTAAAGTTTCATTCTGTTGTTTTTAGCACTATCTAGCAGATGCAAGTATTATAGAATAAATAATAGTCAGAGTTTGAACTTTTTAATTATATAATATAAAAAACGGAATATATCTATATTGAATTGTACCTATACAGGTAGTTCCAGAAGTGGGGTGTAAATCTAATAATAATTCATTTTATTATAATTACAATACAAATGATTTGAGAAGAAAATGAGTTAATGAGCATAACAACATCACAAACAATCAAATGTCATAAGGATCAACTTGCTGACCATCCAACTCGACAGCTAGTTCAATTCTACGCCATGTTCGCTCAGACATCCTTCGCAATAAATTCTTGTCACCATTCATTTCTTGACAAAATTCCTCAGCGATAGCGTGTAGATATATCATGTATGATATATGTATATAATCATATACAACAATATAAACTACATATTAAATGAGCTGTTTTATTATTTTTAAGTATTTTTAACCAAATTTTCTAACTTACAGTAATATTGTTTTACTTCCTACATAAGTTTTATATTAAGTCATTTTGGAAGTTGTCACCATTGAGAACCCATGAAACTTATCGGACCGTATTTATTTATTTTTCAATAATGTTGTATTTTATTTATGATTATGACAATTGAATTGTATTAAATTTTTGTAAGTTTGACCTTTGGTTATAGTTTACAATTGTATAATGAAAAGAATAACTAAATATTTTTACTAAATTATACAAATCACTTTTTATTTTCATATTGTTTGCTGTCTTAAACTAATTTTGTATATGATATCGTTTCGTCATACAAAATTTATAACTATAAAAATATAATAACATACATTTAAAATAGTCTTAAAATAGAATATTATTGTTAACTTGATATTATGTGTACTATTTTATGTGTTATATATATATTATGATCTCGAAATTGAAATATGATTTAGATTTTATTGAACATTGTTGGCGGCTGTTGAAGATTAGTAAGATACGTTTTTTAAAACGGTACACCCAGATTTAATTTTAAAAATGATTATTAAATCCATCTAAAATTTATCTTACTAATTATTTAAATGTACCTACTTATTATTTTTAGTGATGTCTCTAAAGCTGTTCAAGGACTTTTGGCCCAAGCAGATGATGATGAGAGGTATTGTGTTGTTTATATCATTACATACATATAAACTTTAAATATAATCCTTAAATAACCTTTAAATAAATTATACAGATATATATATATGTTATATGGTATATTACATATATCGATTTCAAAAAGGCTTAATTGTTTCAAATTCTAATTCTATTTCAAATGTATCTATTTATTGCATTAATTATGCAGTTCAATAGTTTTATACTTCTTAAAGTAATCAATTGGAATTATAGGATCTTGAAATATTTAGCATACAAATATAGTGCATGTATAAATTACGAATACTTTTACGCATGTACCTTTAATAAGTGTCTCCATCATGTCTTAGAATAAAGAATAATTTAATCTTCATTTTACCAAAAAAGAAGCACCGATATAAATATATAACTTTTAACAAATTATGATCTAATTAAAATTTGCAATGTTCCGATTGTCTGTTAATGTAAGTTATGCATTTTATATTATTCAAGTAGAAATTATTTTCAAAAAATGCAAAAAAACTTTAAGATATATTAAAAATGCTAGAAATAAATGGAAATTGTATCCATTTTAAATCTAAAATAAGTGTTGAATAAATTTTACTCTAGTGAATTACATTTCTGCGCATTAAAAAACTATTTTTTAATTGGGGAAACACTATAAATGGTATTATATGCAATGGTATCATATAATTTTTTTCCATGAATAAAAGATGTTATATTAAAAGTATAGATTTAAAAAATAAAAATAATCATAAAATACGTAGTGTAGCTGATATATAGCTATACTATTAACAAATCGTGAGCAATACTAATTGACATATTTAAATGTTCATTAATTAAATTTTTTAATTAAGTATTTTATTAATATATACAGGAACTATTTAATTGAAAACATGTCACAATACTCAATACTTATATTGCTTTATTATGAAGTCAAAATGGTTTTCCTTGTTATTTAAAAATACATATGGAGTTTTTTTTTACTTTTTAGCGAATACACACAAATGCCATCTCGTTTTGATGATCTGTGAGTAACATTTTAAGATTTTATATTCCTATTTAGTATCTAGTTTTCTATGCGTCTATTTATTTTATTTATTTCTTAGGCGATATATTTTTAATTGAAGCACGAAAAACGTGTGAATAATCACATAATATTAATTCATTAATTATATAGGTATAAGTATTGTAATAAGAATACTGTAGATTAAATCTATCTACAGATCGAATTCTGATACATTGCACACTCGCTTGTACAGATTTGAACAATTTATTTACATCCTCATACAAATAATAATATCTTTAAAGAAATAAAAATGGATAGTTATACGTTGCAATTCTTATATGACTTAAAGAAATTAAAGACATTACTATGATTAAGTGACGTAAAATAGAGTTTTTAAGATTTTGAATAAAAAGTTGGTTACTTTTTAAAAATGAAACAATTATTGACTAAAATGATATATAAAATGGTTCCAATTTATTTAAAGCATTCCCTAAAGACACTTATATTTTTTTTTACGAAAAGTATGAAAATCTAAATTTATTTTGCAATATATATATGAAGTTGAAAAATATTTTGAATTTTATATCATAAAGTAATTTTTATTCAAAATTTGTTATCGAAATAGTAAACATTAAACTGTATAATCGGAAGAGATAACAATACTAGAAATATTATAATTAAAGTAAGGAGAGAGATAAAGGAAAAAATATTCATCAATTTACTAAACAGGAAATACCCCAGTTTTAATTAATATTCATTACTATTTCACATAATACTTATATTATACTTGAATATTTTAATAAACAAATTCCACACATTTTTTACAATAGGCATTAAAGTACTTAATAGTTCTAAAAATCGTGCGTTTAATTTTAACCCCCTAATTGCTGAAGACGGGCAAATTCGTCCCAAAGTTACTTTATATCTCATGCTGTTTATTTTGATAATATGTACAGATGACGAACATATTCACCCAAGTTTTATTAATAAATATATATATTTGATATTTTGTTATGTTTCGCTCTGTGCAGATTTTATTATGAATTAAGTTGCAAAATGTGTATAATTTGTAGTAAATATATACAACATGATTACGTAAAATGTATGCAAAAGAGTGGTAAATATAATAGTTTGTAAGATCAGTAATTATTCCACTAATTGAAACACGAATAGGCACACAAAGGAGGTCACTCAACAGAAGTCGTGCACTGGAAAAGTGTCTTTTTATGAATATTGAGTCGGGTACAAACACGACACCATATAGTGGACCTCATAATCTATGATTTTAGGGCTAGCGACTCTGCTGAGATGCTAGGAGCACACTTGGTCGCCATCCGTTGAGCCCGCTGCTTGGACTAGTTCAAATAGATGTCTCACACTCGCTATTGTGTAGTTTAAAAATGTAATGTTACCGACTGCCGTGCTTCTTGTAGATTATGCTGAAGACATTCAATAGGAGCCGCTGTAGCAAGTGGTAAATACTACTCTGCGCGTCCAGTTTATGGTCAATCTGAGGAGTGACATCTTGAAATGCGGAATTGTCAAACGCTAGAGTCTTAAAGATCTTTCCACCCGAATCAAGGTTATCTAGTTCATCGTCGTCGGATATGCTGTCAATTACGTATTCATTAAAATCAAAAATATATTCCATTTCAAAAATCAAAATTAGTAGGTATTAACAAAATTCTCAAGCAGTAACTTCTCCCAGTATAAGTTATTTTTAACTTCGAATATAGTAAGCGAAATACACGACTGGACGTTTACTCACGTTCTACTCGATCGATCATTAACATTTAAAGACCCATGAAATGCTTATAATCTTGTCATTATGACTATATGTACATTTATTATCGTTAAATAATGAATAGGTGAAACTCTGTTAGGACTATAAAATATATTATTGTAATAAGAATTATATTTTGCGGATATTTCCGTCTATGTACCACATATTCCAAAAATGTTTGCAACGATTAGTCTCTTGTGAAAGGAGTATATGCACCATAAATAATTCGCAGATGGTATCACGGCATTTTGGACGAACATAGTCGTCTGCCACGTATAAAAGCATAAAAGTAGCCCTTAAAGGGTATCATAAAATTGATTTGTAGCTACTACATGATGTCTTTATATAACGCTACAGGAAGCTACAAATTATTTAAATTCGCTTTTAAGCGAAAAATGTGGGATATCTAAATAAAGTATGTTTCTTGTTTCATTTTTGTTTTCGTTTCTTCAGACGGAAGCATAAATACACGGATGAAACATCTAGAGCGAGAACGGAATTAGACAGTGAGCGAACTGGCATAGAGAGGACCGAGGCTACATTAAGAACTGATGCTCCAGTCACTCTTGGTGATAACACAACACTCAATACTCAGCGCAATACTCAGCGAACAACTATGACCTAAATCACAGGGGGGCGGCGGCGGAGAGTGTGTATCGATATTATTAGAAAATAATTAACAGCCTATTTAACCTATGAAGTTATATTATCTTTCCATATATCGCATTTTATTTGACTGTTATTTTGTAGTTACATTTTATTCAACCATGCATAAAATACATACCTACGTGTCTGAGTGAAACTGTTACGTAATATACAATAAGTAAAATAATATATTATCATATGTCTTACTTTAAACTTTATTCGTATCCCACATGTATAAATAATTTTACTATATCTTAGGATATAGGTATGTATGTGTATTCTAATATTTTAAGTAGTCTGATTGCTGTTGAATATTATTTATATAAACTAAATTTGTATTTGTTAAAATTGAGGTAACATGTACTACAATAAATCATTTTAAGAATGTTGAAATTTTGATGTCCTATTTTCTATGTATTTCCTAAATATTGTATTAAATATTTAGTACTGATCTACTTATATAGCCATTTTATAATCATTTCGTAGAACAATATCAAATCAGATTTTTCCTATAAAATTGTATTTAAAAATGATTTAAAATAGAAAATAAGTGAAGGAATTTTACCTTCAGTTACCCCAGATTTACTCATATCACATGAGCGGAAAGATAATTA